>LBNU01006704.1:7333-37114 GCA_014162995.1 Artemisia annua | reverse complement strand
CCAAATTTCTTAAGCATTTCCTTAATGTACTTAGATTGATTAAAAAATATTCCATCTTCTAATTGTTTTATTTGTAATCCTAAGAAGAAGTTTAGCTCTCCCATCATACTCATCTCAAACTCATCATGCATGATTTTGGCAAATTCATCACACATTTCTTGACAAGTCGATCCAAATATAATGTCATCGACATATATTTGAACAATGATGATATTTGGGTCATTTCTTTTAGTGAAGAGAGTGTTGCCTACCATTCCCATGGAATAATTATGTTTAACTAAGAAGGCTTTTAGTCTATCATACTAAACCTTTGGAGCTTGTTTAAGACCATATAAAGCTTTCTTTACTTTGTAAACATAATCAGGTTTTGTGAAGTCAATGAATCCCGGAGGTTGTGCCACATATACCTCCTCATTGATAAAACCGTTGAGGAATGCACTCTTCACATCCATTTAGTATAACTTAAAGTCTAGGGCCCAGGCGTAAGCTAAGAGTATTATAATGGATTCTAATCTAGCTACAGGGGCATAGGTTTCGTCATAATCAATTCCTTCTTGTTGATTATAACCTTGAGCGACTAACCTAGCTTTATTCCTAGTTACTATTTCATTCTCATCTAATTTATTCCTAAATACCCATTTGGTTCCTATTATGGTAACATTCCTAGGATTTGAGACTAATTCCCAAACATCATTTGTCTTGAATTTATTTAATTCGTCTTGCATAGCCATAATCCAACTTTCATCCTTTAAGGCTTCATTTATATTCTTAGGCTCTATTGTTGACACAAAACAAAAGAAGTTATTTTTATCTTGAGCTTGTGATCTAAGTGTTCTTTGATTTAGGTTGCCTATGATGTTGTCTAATGGATGTGACTTAGATTCCTTAATATTTACAACCTCATTTTCTTCTAATGTTTCTACTTCGTTATCATTTCCTAAAGGCTTATTGTTACTAACCTCAATAGCTTATTCCTCAATCACATCATCATCTTATAAGGGTAAGGTTTTAGGTGGTGGAGGAGTTTCATCAAAGGTTACATTTAAGGATTCTTCTACTTTCATAGTATGTTTATTTAAGACTATATATGCTTTACTATTTTGTGAATATCCTAGAAAAATTCCATCGTATGACTTAGGGTCGAACTTAGTGAGATAATCTTTTGTATTAAGAACAAAGCATTTACTTTCGAATACCCTAAAGTAGCCTATATTTGGTTTTCTACCTCTTAATAACTCATAAGGAGTTTTTCCTAATATTCGTCTAATAGAAACCCTATTAAGTATATATGTCGAAGTATCTACAGCATGACACCAAAATTTTTATGGGATAGATTGCTCATTTAACATTGTTCTACTCATTTCTTGTAAAGACCTATTTTTCCTTTCTACTACCCCATTTGATTGAGGAGTATGAGGAGTGGAAAAGTTGTGAGATATTCCATTTAAATCACAATATTTTCTGAATTGTACTTCGTTATCAAATTCCCTACCATGATCCGTCCTAATTGATACTATAGTGCAACCTAACTTATTTTGTATCATTTTACTAAATGTTTCAAATTTCTCAAAGGTTTGGTTTTATCACTTAGGAACCTAGTCCACGTGTATCGAGAAAAATCATCAACTATAACTAAGGTGTAGCAGTTGCCACCGTAGCTTCGCACCGCGGATGGACCGAAGAGGTCCATGTGAAGTAGTTCTAAGCATCTAGTAGTGGATACCATATTTTTAGCTTTGTGAGTAGCATATGCTTGTTTTCCTAGTTTACAAGCGTCACAAAAATGTTGATCATATCTTAGATTAGGCAAGTTTCTAACTAGTTCCTGATGCGTAGGTTTTGCAACCTTGCAATAGGTTTTACTTCTCAAGGGATCTTGAGAAGCTTGCAATCCCCACCAGGCAGTGTACCTGACCGATGTAGTATAGTGAAGTGGCAAGTACCGGGGGATTGATCGTTCTCTCGGGGAATAGTGTCGTTAGGATTGAAAACTATTCTAATTAGGTCTAAAGGTGAGGGATGATTCTTTTTGTATTTTTATATTTTATGGAAAGCAAGTAAAAATCTCGGGTATTGGAAGAGTGGGCGGAATTAGTTGCTAGTCAACTAACCCAAATAACTACAAATGCAATTAAAATAAAATAACAAGAAAAGTAAACGGTTGTGAAACTTATATGGAGAAAAGTGTGTTTACTTAGATTTCACTACTCCATAGCTATCTTTTACCGGTTAATTAGTTTGTTACAATTGTGTGGATGACGGGTTGTATTCCTTAATACCATTCGTAGGGCCGTGTATGATCTTCGCTAACTCTATAAGCGCAAACTTCATTCTATAGCGACTCATTTATTATCCAATCCATGAAATCACTAGTAATTACTTATGCATTAAATACAACCAAATAATCGTAGTACACATCCGATTCATGTTTCTTAAGACGTTCAAGCAAGTCACCAATTGGAAGTTAGCCAGTTTTCTTAAGCCTAACATTGATATCACCCACCCACAACAATTAATAACAAACCAACAACAAGTAATCAATAGCTAGGTTTCATTAGATCTAAGAAAACACAAGAGAAACCTAGCCTAGCATGTTAATGTAAAGACAAGCATAAGATATAATCAAGCAACACATAGACATATTGATTGATTTGATGGAAGACTTATCTTTAATTAAGCATGGATGAAACAAGGGTGAAAAACCCTTGAAAAAGGCAGTAAATTCGACCTAGGGTTTATCCCTAAAGTTCTCCCAAAAGTTGCACTCTTTAATAAAAGAAAATCCTAAAATATATATAGAAAATACATTCTAACGGCGTCAGGTTATAAATCCTGACGCCGTCAACCCGCCGTGTCTAGGGTTATCGGATCACCTAGATCCACTTCTGACGCCGTCAGCCTTAAAACCTTCTGGGCCGTCTCCCTTTAGTGTTACACCTGACGGCCTGGACTTTGTAACACCTGACGCCATCAGGTGTAAACTTCTCAACTCTTCTTCAGGGCGTCCGGTAATGTTAAAATCCAACTCCTTTGTCTTCAAGTGACGGCGTCAGCTTGTAACTCCTGACGCCGTCAGGTAGGAATTCCAGCTTGATTTGAGACTTTGTCGTTTCCTTCACTTTTATGCTCCAAAAACGTCCAAAATGCAATGTTTTCCAGAATTCCTCCTGAAAGTACCTAGAATGACAAAAGGAACGATTTAAGGCAATATTTGATCATAAAATAACGATTTAGGGATTAAATGACCCCTAAAAGCGTAACACTTTTCGCCTCATCAAATACCCTTACACTTGAGATTTTCTTGTCCTCAAGCAAATGCGCTTTTATTCTAATCAAAATATGATTTAGGGGTCATTTAACCCTAATATAAAAGTAATTACAACAAATAGTTATTCCTCCCTAGTCATAACAAGCACGGAAATCATACACTAGCACCTCACAAATAGTGTTTGGATACTCTCATATCTCGGGTGTTATAAACCTATATAACTAAATGGAAATGGAAAAATATCACTCACTACCTGTCATAGCAAATAGATTACCATAGGCTTGGGAAAGGATCAAAAACCTCCTCCACTTGGCGTAAGCACCTAAGATAAACTATCAAAGAGGGCTTTTCAAGGGTTGTAACGTTAGGTGTAGGGATATGATAAACACGGTTTGTTGGAATAAAGGATATTTTTACTGGTGGTGAGTTAATTATCTTGATCAAATACATGCACAATGTGGCATTGCTAAGCCAAGACTTGACTCAACTTAAGCTAATAAGAAAATAACGTAAATATAAATAAACATAAAAGGAAATGGGATGTTAGTCCATATGTTTTTTTCTCTCTTTCTTTTTCCATTTTTTTTAAAGGTAAATTTTATTAAGTAAATGAAATGCCCAATGGCAGTACAAGAGAAGAAAATACAAAGTGTTAACAAAATTAGGACACTTCCCTAACTTCCACACTTTGTATTACAAAAAAAGATGGCATAGGACAAGATCCCTAGCTCAAATACAAATAACAATAACAGCATCCAAAATACAAAACAAACCAAAACTTAATAAAATAGTCAAGGCAAATAAGAGGGTTAAGCTATGGTCACCAACACACTATGAATACATGGAAACATGCCAAGGAGTCAACCAAGGCAAATCCAAACATCACCATGTGTTGGTAACACTTAGCAAGCAGGATGCCAAAACTAAATTAATAAGAGTAAATACAAACAAAGACACCATGCCATCCTAATCTTCAATCCAGCAACACATCAAGAAGCCAAACAAACACAACAATCACAAACCACACAGAAAATAAGGGAAGAGCCAGAGTAGTAGTTTTGGAGTGTTTGCCTCCTTAAAAACTTTTCTATGTAAAACCCATAGGGTAAAACCATAGAGAAGGATAAAAAGAGTACAACACACTCCAAAACCTTCCCCAACCTATCACATTCAGAACCAAAGACCAGCCAGAAGAAGACCCTTCAATCATCACAGTCTTGAGCCTGCATTTGACTAGCTGGTACCCAGGATCACAATCAATATGACTTTGAAAACCATCCTGAAACAACAATACATCTGAAACACCAATAACAGGGTTAAAACAAGTATTACATAACCAAAAACCAGTTCCCTCATGATCAAGGAGAACCCAGGAGATGAAACTCAAGCTACTAATCTTCATGGAAAACAGACAAAAGCACCACTAGGGACTCAACAGATCTTCCACCATTCTCTTATGATGCTCACTTCTTCCCCATGGAATATTCCATATACAAGCAGCTTTGTACACATTTGGAGAGTATCTCACTAAAACAGTTTCTTCACTCTAATAGCTTTGATAGGATCTTCTAATATTTCTTTCCTGCCAAATACAATAAACAACAAAACCAAACACTAACCTTTGAATGACACTCCATATAGTGTTAGAAGCTGTTTTATTGGCCATAGCAGATATAACACCAGACCATTCATTGCCCACATCATCAAGTTCAGCCATAGGCTTAAGCCTTTCCCACAACCTTTTAGAAAAAGCACATGAGAAAAAGAGATGACTATGAGTTTCATCCTGCTGATTACAAAATAAACATTTCAGATTTCCCACCTCAAACCATCTAGCTAATCTGTCTTTGGTTTTAAATCTTACTTTGATGGCAGTCCATAAAATAAATGCATGCCTAGGTATGCATTGGGAGAACCAGACATGATTGTGCCAAATAATAGTAGGGTGATCATCTTTAACATCATTCCAAACCTCACTTACAGAGAAATCAACTTCTATGCCCTTTTTGTTAATCCACACAACTTTGTCATTCTTATCAACATCAATAGGGGGAACAGGAACATCTAAAACATGATTAAACTTACCATCCCATTCCATAGGCCAAACCCATTCATTATCAATAATAAGGTCAACAACCTTAGCTTTAGCATCCATACCAGCAGAAGCAAGATCATCAGGGCTAATAAGGTTATTCAGAGGTCCACTAGCAGACCATCTATTAAACCAAACATTACAATCTCTACCATTCCCAACTTTGACCCATATAAATCTCCTAACCATATCTCTCAAGTCAAGAAGTTTCTTCCAACTCCAAGGAGCTCCTTTACTTAAGTTTATACTCCAAATACTCTTATCTTTCAATCAATAAATATAAATCCATTTCACCCAAATAGTATCCTTCTTAGCCACAATGTTCCAAAGATGCTTAACCATTAAAGCTCTGTTCCACAGTTACCCAGATCTAATTCCAAGGCCACCTTGACATTGAGGTTTGCACACCTCTTTCCAGGCAACACTAGATTTTCCCTGAGCTGATTCACCTCTATTCCAGAGAAATCTTTTGAACATATTATCAATAGTCTCAAAAACACTATTAGGCAACACAAATAGGGAAGACCAGTACACTTGTATAGAAGTTAAAACAGAGGAGATCAATTGAAATCTACCATTAAAAGAAAGACTCTTGTTTCTTCAGTTACCAATCCTCTTATCCACAATATCTATTAAAGTTTTACAGTCATTAATTTTTAGACCCTTAGACACCAGAGGCACTCCTAAATATCTAATAGGCAACTTACCTTCACTAAAAGGCATCACCAATTTGATATTAGCAATAACATCAGCATCAACATTACTAAAAAAGGCCTCACTCTTATCCATACTAGGATATAAACCAGAAGATATACCAAATTCATCCAGACTTGTTCTAAGCACAGAAGTAGAAATGAGATCAGCATGGCAGAGCATCAATAAATCATCAGCAAAGCACAAACTAGTAATCTTTAGCTCCTTGCAGCCCCAATGGTATTGAAACTTCCTTTCAGCGTTTACTTGCCTTTTTATCATAAGATTCAGAACTTCCATCACCAAAGTAAAAAGATAAGGGGATATAGGATTCCCTTGTCTCAGACCCCTTCCAGACTTAAAAAACCATGAGTTTCACCATTAATGCACACAGAAAAATGGGCAGTGGTAAGACAGACCATAATCCATTGGATCATAATAGGATGAAAACCAAAATGACTTAAGATGCACTTCAAAAAATTCCAGTCCACAGTATCATAAGCTTTGAGAATGTCAACTTTGAAAGCACATCTATTAGCTCCCCAATTCCACCCATACCCTCTCATGAACTCTTGGGCCAAAAGAATATTATCACATATATTTCTTCCAGGTATGAATGCACTTTGGTTAACATCAACCAACTCATTCAAGACTCTTTTAATTCTATTGGTTATCACTTTACTAATAGCTTTATATATGACATTGCAGCATGAGATTGGTCTGTAATCAGAAACCAATATAGGAGATTTAATTTTAGGGATAAGAGATATGAGAGTAGAGTTAAACTCACCTAGCAGCTTTCCACTTGAAAAAAACTCTTTAATTGCAGCACAAGTATCATGCCCCACAACACTCCAAGCAGCTTTGAAAAACTTTGAAGTATAGCCATCAGGACCAGATGCCTGTTCATCATCAATATCAAATAATGCAAGCTTGATCTCATTCTCAGAAACATCACTAATCAGCTCCATAGCAGTCACAGCATCAAGCTTCTTAGTAAATAGACCATCAGGATCATCAATAGGGTAGATTTCAGCCTCACTATTGAAGAACTCTTCAAAATGTTTTACAAATCTGTCAGCAACATTGTTACCCCTGTAAGAGTTGCCCTGCATATCTTTAACTTCCTCAATTCTGTTCTTACTCACCCTTCCTTTGATCATATTATGGAAATAAGAACTGTTAAAATCACCATCTCTCAGCCACTGAATCTTAGCCTTCTGTTTCAATAATCTTTCCTCATCAACAACAGCTTCTTTATAAGCTGCAGCATACACCATTTCCTCTTGTCCAATGAACACATTCTGAGGGTCCTTATCCAAACTGCTCTGCACTCTATCTAATTCCACCTTTAAACATTTCACTTTATCAAAAACATTCCCATTTTCTTTATTCAGCCTTCTTAAATGAACTTTCATAGCCTTAACCTTTTAGCAAGCACAAACATATCATAACCTTTAACTTCAATCTGCCAGTTCTTCTCAACAATATCCATAAAACCCTTCTTACCAGTCAAATAATTCAAGAATCTAAAAGAACTAGCTTTCCTATTCCTAATAACAACATCATTCATACAAAGAATGGCTGGAGTATGATCAGAGGATGAAAAGGGGAGGAATTTAGCCACACTATCAGGATACTTAGAAACAAAACAGTCATTTCCCATAACTCTATCAAGTTTTTTAAGAATACCCTCACTAGGATCTTTCCTCTTCTAGATCCAAGTGTAAAATAAACTACTCATGTTTATATCACCTATATTCAGATTTGTAACACATTCCTTGAACTCTTACATTCCTAATACTTTCTTCACATTGAAACAATTTGAGTTTTCATTATGATGAAGAGTAATATTAAAGTCACCTAACATAACCCAAGGACATTTGCCAACAGTAGCATTGTGATCCTTAAGATTATCCCATAACTTCAACCTTTCCTATACAGTATTGTCCCCATAAACATAAGACACATAAAAGGACCTATCACTACTACTACTACTAACCAAGAGATGCATAACTTGGCTAGTTTGAGACAACAAAGTAGAATTTAGAATGCTAGAGTCCCATACCACAACTATTCTACATCCCTTTGGACTGTCAACAGAATTGGAAAACCAACACCATCTTCTAAAAACCTCATTACAAACATTGTTAACAAATTTCTTCCTCAATTGAGTTTCTAAAATACCACACATAGATATACCATTATTACTAATAAGATTTTTCACTTCACCTTGTCTCAGGGAATCACAAATCCCTTTGACATTCCATGAAGCAATATTTAATATCATTAAAAAAGAGAGGAGTTAGATGAAATATCATCTTGCACCTGTGCAGAACTGCTACTCACTACATTTGAAACCATATCTTGAGTCATGAAACTGGCATTACCCTGACCATCATGTGCCACTTCACTCTCCATATTATCCACCATATCTCCATCAAAATACATTTGTAACATACCATTAACTTTTTGACCCACAAGGCTCTCATATTGTTGAACCATTTCCTATGTCCACGTGTTTCTAACCCCATCAGTTAATACTAATTCAGACAGAAAAAACTGTTCAACTTCAGCATTTTGCTTCTCTTTAACCCAACCTTCAATATTAACAAGTTCATTTATGTAACACTCATCATATGCTTTCATATAAGCTTGATTTTAAGTCATACCAGACTCCTTCATTATCTCCTTACACAACTCATCAGCATTCTTCTTAGCATTAACAGCAGAATAATTATGACCATAACTTATATCTTTACTTAGCTTTGAAATTCTCCACTTCAGACCATCCATAAGCTTATTCTTAGCCTTGGCATTGCATTTGTCTTCATAATACTTCCTCAAATCATTGGACCATCTTCTTTTCTCACTGTCAGCAATTTGCATACCCAAATCACATGCTAGATCTATCTTTTTTCTCATCTGAACCCATTCATCACTACCTACATCCACACAATCTATACCATCTTTAGCCAAAACATCAAAACTATTCTTCATATTAACAATATTCTTAGCTTTGGTCTTACCATTATTATTTTCTTTTGGTCCTAAAACACCCTTACCTTTATTCTGTGTATTATCCTTTGTCTTTCCATCCATAACCAACCCATCATCAACCTTTTTACTAATATTCTCAACTGGAACATATTTCACATTGTTACTCTCATTACTACCTCTCTGAGCCATACTACCCCTACATTGCATAACTCCTCTGCCCCTACCACTGAAACCTCCCCTGTTCACAAAGAATCCATTACTTTGTTGCCCATTAGTCCTACTAGTACTGGCCCCATTCCTGTTAAACCTCCTAGCTTTTTGCCATTCCTCACCAGTCTTTACCTTATCACCAATCTTATCAGCATTGATATCAATATTCTTACACTTATCATTAACTTCATCCACTGTTATAGCTCTAGAACCACATGTTTTAAACTCATGGCCAAAGACTCTGCAATGAGTACATAGAGGTGGTTTCCAAGCATATTCAACCTTTAGATTCATAGATCTGCCAAGTTTTTCATAACACACTTTAATGTTCTCCACCAGATCAGAAGCTACATCAACTTCCACTAAGACCCTAGCAAAACTAGCCCTTCCATAAGCTCTTTCACACATAGAGGTAGTAATCCTATCTATTATTATTGGATTGCCAATCCTACTAGCAAGTCTACTAATACCCTGCACATTCCATGCCTCAAGAGGAACATTCATAATTTTCACCCAAATTGGAACCTTAGTAGGTTCAGGCCTTTCCATGCACATACCAGCTTCCCATTTTTGCACAAAAAAGGGCTTACTATCAACAAGCCAAGGACCATTTTCTAAAACAAAATCCATACCCTCTACAGATTTGAACTTAAGAAACAATAGGCCACATTCATTAGTTATTATTTCAGCAAGTTGATGAGACCTCCACATTCTTCTCAAGTGCCCAGAGATCTCATTATAGTTCATTTTTAACCCAACAAAATACCCCACAAGTGTCAAATCCCACTTCTTACTACCCTCTTTAATAATAGGATCCATGTCCACAACTTCCCTACCCTGTGCATTCACTCTAACAGGGACCTTAGCAAGCTTATTATTCCCATACCCTATCAACCCTTTAAAAGCAGAAGCAAAAGACAAAGTCTTATGAGTTAATTGCTCAGCCATAACAGTATCACTATCCTTTTTCTCTAATCCCACATAACTCTTAGTATCCACCTTTTCAACATTCTCACTTATACCAATAGAATTCTTAGTACTCATGTTCTTAGTCTTATTTAAGCTAGGCCAACTGCTGTTTACCCCATTATTCTTCAACTCATTAACAACACTAGGCTTTCCCACACTACCAGACTTACCATAATTTGGATTCAACACAGATTTTCCAAAAAAGGTACAGGCATGTCACCAACATTTATATTCAACAAACTAACATTCTTATCAACACCACTAGACCCAATAACTTGCTCATTACCATTACTCATAGAACTATAACCATCACTAGCATTAACATTCAAAGAAACAGATTCAGTATGAGACTTACCCTGAGGAAAAGCCCCCAAAATAGGATCACCACCACTACCAGTCAACCCTTGAGTGCCATCATTCACAGTAACCTCATTATCACCATCACTTATCACACCTTCATCATCCTTAACCTCCATATCCTCAGTATCAGCACCCTCATATTCAATATCTTCCATTTCCTTAGCCATACTCTTATTCCTACCACTACCCTTCTTACTATTCTTCTTAACCCCCAAGGATACCTTTGAGCCAACACCAATATTCTTCAAAGCACGCTTATTATCATTCCCAGAATTTCTAGTACTCCTTTTAGAACATACAACATTATTAGAAACAGAAGGAGGAGGAATTGAATTAGGGTTAATGAGATCTGAATTAGGGTTTATGAAATCAGGAGTAGGGTTTATGGGATCCGGATTAGGTGGATGAGGGTTCAATTCAGACATGATTAATGAAGATTCAGACAAAAAACATACTAGGTTGAAGAAAGGAAGATTTATCCAAGGATTAAATGTAGAGAGAGAAAGTACACACAGTAGTAATGGATTTATAAAATGTATTTAATGAGCAAAAGAGTGTAAGAAATTTGGGGAAAGTTATATGAATAGATAAAGGATGAATGGTAGAATTCAAAACAAAAAACAAAATCAAAATCCAATGGTTAGATTGAATCTAGATGATGAATTTCATGATAAAATGTGATTAACATCTTAGAGAGAGAAAGTAGCATACACTCTTGCCCTACCATCCAAAATAATACATCATAGGGGCCTCGGTTCTCCCCTTACACTTGAACTTTTACATACTTTACAAATAACTATTCTAATGACTCGAATTAAGATAATCGAAAAACTTGGAGTACTTTAAAACATTAACGTACATATGGGGGTAATAATTGACTTCTTTCCCATTACTCCATTACATTAGTACTTTACCCATGATTCCCAATCGTCCCAAAACAATATGTACAAGATATGACTCGACTTAGCAACCATATAATCAATAAGACAATTAACTAAGGGTTAAAACAAATGTTGTCACAATAATGCACTAAAGATGAGTGAATACAAGGTAGGCTAAGGCGATTTGGGTGTACATTTGGGGTGGATTGTAAACAAATTCTTCCTTTAAGTAAAATGCTTAAAGTTAGAAACGAAAAGATAGGCTCTGAGGGGTGTACTAGGGGTATCGTGTACTAAAAATGAGTACATCGCTAAGGTGTGGGAGAATTACTTGACCAATGAAGCCAATGTAATTACAATAATACAGGTGTAAAACAAGGGGTTATCCTAATGCCTCTTATCATGTAGTAAATCTAACTACACGAATGTAGTCTCACTTATGGACTTGGGATGGTCAGTAACGCAAATTCTAGAAACTAAATACTACCGGTACTCACACAAGCATAAATGCTTTTCCTAACAATTCTAGGGGTGAACCTCACATATTTGGGGGAAAATTTTTGAGTGGTACGGTTTTTGTGCTAGTCATACAATTCCCTATCCATGAGACGCTTATTAAGACCAAAGTTTCACTCCTATTTGTTGTAAAAAATTTTAAATTTGGCGCTAAAATTGCCCTAACAAATATTTCTCTCGGTTTTATTACACATATACCATTAAACAAACAAAAATCAAGTGCAATTGCGTTCTCTAAGGTGTCTTCATTTACCCCCTTACACTTAAGTCGAACATTGTCCCCAATGTTCAATAAAAAGATGTAAAAGTAAAGAAAATGAAAGAATGAAACAAATACTCCCCTGATTCGTTTGGTGTGGATGGTGTGGTAACATGGTTAGATCTTCTTCCAAGATGATGTAAAAGCTTCAAGATTAAAGCAGCACCAAAAGCTTGATTCCATGTTCATCTTCTTGTCCAATATAACCTGTTAAACCTGAGAAAATAATCTAGGCAAACCTTGCATAAAATCAGCGGTAAAATCTATATAAAGATATAATGCTTGTGGAATGAATGTTTGTAGATTCCTGGAGTTAAAGATTTAGTAAATTTTCATAATCTCGACAGAAAAACAAAATTTGCATAATTTTCTGTAATCAATGCCTGATGCCATCAGGTTTTAAGGCCTGACGCCGTCAGAATTGACCTGACAGAATTTTTGTGTTTAGTTTCCGGAAAATTTCTGGAAAAACCAATACCTTAATTCCTGGAATCCTGCAAAATTTCATTATGACTCGATACAAGCATTTGACTCAAACAAATACTAATATGTATGTTCATTTAATATTGTTATGATTCATGTTCAATTCGTTCTTATAAAACAAATTTAGATTTCCCTTACACTTATCTTTTGCAAAACACCTTTATATGTAGTTAGGACGAAGTTAAAAACAAAATAAAGCATTTTCGCAATTTAGTTTGAAGCATGAATCAAAAACAATAAAAATAAAACATATATACGGAAACAAATAAAAAAACAAGCAAACAAACAGACAAACAAACAATGCAAATAAAGCTTGGGTTGCCTCCCAAGAAGTGCTTTTCTTTATTAACGAGTCTTGCAGCTAGACTCAAAGTCACGGTCACCTAGTGTCACTGATGCTTACGTACCCATGTGTGAGCCACCTAATTGTTGCCTCATCTCTCTTATAGTCATCACTTAGCTCTAAACATCCGCGATAATATCTCTTATTCTTTTCGTGGGGATATTTGAGCCCTTTTCTTATGTCCTTCTCACTCAACATATCGCGAGGGGGAAGCCTATTACATCCCTCAATAGAAATTTTTTTAAACCTAGGGTGTGCACGGGGCATTTGATAAACAAAATCCTCGTCCCTATCTGAAAATGTAATTAACCCTTCCATGAGTTTTTCGTCTAATTTGGTTAACCTTTTGAAGGGTTTCCCAAACACAACCTGGGTTAATTCACTATCAACAAATTCTCCTAGATTCTCCATAACCATAAAGTTAACTAAATAAACTAAGCTTCCAACAAACACATGCAATGTTTTAGTTCTAGCAACGATATTATCTCCTTGGTACTCTAACTCATTCACCATGATTCTATTATATTCAGTGCGTGAGATTATGTTCATAGGTAAAGACGAGTTAAGGTAAGCATCGAAGCTCTTAAATCCAATCTTACAAGGGAATTGCATGTTAAGGAGGCTATCTTTTTCAATTTTACTTCTAGGGTCAACATACTTAAGGGGATCAACCTCTTCTTCTCTCCTAACATCATTAATTACCTCGCCATCACCTAAGTCCTCGTCGGAGTCTGAGTAATAAAAAGGTCCATTTTCATGGTCAGTGTCGTGGTCAGATTCATCCATGTCGGAATTATTGTTAAAGTGATGGTCGGGTGATGGTGGGTTTTCGCCTTCTATAATGGGGGCCAGAATGGGTAGTTGAAAGTTCCTAAGGTGAAACACACGAATAACAGGGATCAAATGATCAATATTACTCATGAAGTGGTTTTTAGAGACTACGAACAAAAGCACGAAGAAAATAGATAGACTAAAGAAAACATAGAAAAATAAAATAAAATCTCACTAGATAGGAATCTAGTGAGTAGACCTAAGAAAAATAAAATTCAACCTAAACAATAACTATTCCCCGGCAGTGGCGCCAAAAACTTGATGCGTAGGTTTTGCAACCTTGCAATAGGTTTTACTTCTCAAGGGATCTTGAGAAGCTTGCAATCCCCACCAGGCAGTGTACCTGACCGATGTAGTATAGTGAAGTGGCAAGTACCGGGGGATTGATCGTTCTCTCAGGGAATAGTGTCGTTAGGATTGAAAACTATTCTAATTAGGTCTAAAGGTGAGGGATGATTCTTTTTGTATTTTTATATTTTATGGAAAGCAAGTAAAAATCTCGAGTATTGGAAGAGTGGGCGGAATTAGTTGCTAGTGAACTAACCCAAATAACTACAAATGCAATTAAAATAAAATAACAAGAAAAGTAAACGGTTGTGAAACTTATATGGAGAAAAGTGTGTTTACTTAGATTTCACTACTCCAAAGCTATCTTTTACCGGTTAATTAGTTTGTTACAATTGTGTGGATGACGGGTTGTATTCCTTAATACCATTCGTAGGGCCGTGTACGATCTTCCCTAACTCTATAAGCGCAAAATTCATTCTATAGCGACACGTTTATTATCCAAACCATGAAATCACTAGTAATTACTTATGCATTAAATACAACCAAATAATCGTAGTACACATCCGATTCATGTTTCTTAAGACGTTCAAGCAAGTCACCAATTGGAAGTTAGCCAATTTTCTTAAGCCTAACATTGATATTACCCACCCACAACAATTAATAACAAACCAACAACAAGTAATCAATAGCTAGGTTTTATTAGATCTAAGAAAACACAAGAGAAACCTAGCCTAGCATGTTAATGTAAAGACAAGCATAAGATATAATCAAGCAACACATAGACATATTGATTGATTTGATGGAAGACTTATCTTTAATTAAGCATGGATGAAACAAGGGTGAAAAACCCTTGAAAAAGGCAGTAAATTCGACCTAGGGTTTATCCCTAAAGTTCTCCCAAAAGTTGCACTCTTTAATAAAAGAAAATCCTAAAATATATATAGAAAATACATTCTAACGGCGTCAGGTTATAAATCCTGACGCCGTCAACCTGCCGTGTCTAGGGTTATCGGATCACCTAGATCCACTTCTGACGCCGTCAGCCTTAAAACCTTCTGGGCCATCTCTCTTTAGTGTTACACCTGACGGCCTGGACTTTGTAACACCTGACGCCGTCAGGTGTAAACTTCTCAACTCTTCTTCAGGGCGTCTGGTAATGTCAAAATCCAACTCCTTTGTCTTCAAGTGACGGCGTCAGCTTGTAACTCCTGACGCCGTCAGGTAGGAATTCCAGCTTGATTTGAGACTTTGTCGTTTCCTTCACTTTTATGCTCCAAAACGTCCAAAATGCAATGTTTTCCAGAATTCCTCCTGAAAGTACCTAGAATGACAAAAGGAACGATTTAAGGCAATATTTGATCATAAAATAACGATTTAGCGATTAAATGACCCCTTAAAAGCGTAACACTTTTCGCCTCATCAGTTTCTTAGAGGCCAAAGATTGTATTTGTTGCCTGTTCGCATGACCTAATCGCCTATGCCACAAGGTGGAGTTTTCATCTAAAGTCGCTAAGCATATCCTATCTTCCGATTTGTCTCCTAGTTTCATAACGTATACGCCTCCTTTCCTAATTCCTCTACCTATGACTTTCGCATCCTTAATTATTACACTATTTTTATCGGTAAAGGTAATCATACACTTATTATCACATATTTGACCTATGCTAAGCAAGTTATATGTTAAATTATCTACATGTTCTACATTTTCGATAGTTAGAGAGTCTTGAGAGATCGTACCTTTGCCTATGATTTTTCCACGACGATCGCTACCAAAAATAATGTACCTCCGTTGTATGCCTTGTATGTATAAAATAGCTTGCGATTCCCCGTCAAGTGTCTTGAGCATCCGCTATCCTTTACCCACTCATCGGGCTCCAAATCAATTCCTAGACATATTTCATTAGATGCTTGAGCGACGAAACATTCGCGCTTAGCCTTTTTGTCTTCATCATTAAATCTTCTCCTTCGGATTGTTCTCCTTTTATCTTGTGGTCTTTTTCGCTTTCTAATAAGGCTTTTGAATTCTTTAACAACCTTTGCATATTCTTCGTCTTCACTTTCGGAACTAGAATCGTCATCATCACTTCGTTCCTTCTCGATCGTCACCTCTATACAACCTTCTTGTTTCCGTAACTGATGAGGTTTTCGGCATCATTACCTTCACATAAAAGATTTGAACTAATAGCACTTGTATTCATTTCAACTAAATATTTGTCTACTATACTTTCATTTGCTACCATTTTGTATGCAAGATTTTCTTTGGCTTGACATTCCTCTTGATGAAAGTTTAAAAGACTTTTCCACATGTCGTTTGCCGTTTGACAAAAAAAAATATTCTTTCATACTCAACTCTTGGTAGAGCTTTGTATAGAATCATTTTAGCCAAGTTATTTTTTTCTTCAAAAATAGTTTTTATTGGTTGAAAATCACCTATTGAAATGACATGCCAAAGATCATAGTCTATTGATTTCACATAACTTTCGAATCGATTTTTCCATTCAAGAAAACTTATATTTTCATAAAATGGTGGTTTAAAAATAATGTTCCCTTCCAAATATTTTTCCAATTCCATAGATCAATTTCAAGTTTTAAAATACAATATATTTTAAAAATCTTGTTTGACGTGGCTCTGATACCAATTATGGAAAACTAGAAGGGGGGGAGGGTTGAATAGTTTTACGTCTTTTTAATTTAATGAAAACGTTGTTTTTGAAAGACTTCGATTCTAGCTTTATGTGAGATCAATTACTTGCACAATTATAAACACTTATATCTAAGAAAGTTTATAATGAGAAAATAAGTAAGTAAGTAAGTAAAGAGATAGAGATAGAAGGATAGCACCGCGAGACAAAGGATTTATAGTGGTTCGGCTACGAATCTCCTCTTCGTCCTACTCCACTCCCCGAGCACCTAACTCGAGAGTTTTCTTCACTATGTCAACAAGCTCCTTTATGGCGGAGAAACCTTACACACCTTTGCTTACACCATTTAACGACACTAAGCAAAATGTCGAGTCCTAATAATAGTTAGAACCAATCTCACGACTCTTCACAAATTATCACAACTTTTACACAACTTATACACACCACAACTACTACACGACTTCTCACAACTTCACTAATCCTACTTCACAACACTACTTATTCTTCACTACTTCTCTTCACAACTAGCACTACTAGATCTCCTAATTATAAACACACTACACCTTTACAAACAATATATACAACTACTAAACAATATCTACAATACTTCTTTAACTTGATGTTGAAGGAGTATTTTTCTCTTGCACTTTGAATGATGAGGAATTGAATCACTTGAAACAAAGACTTATAATCTTATGATCAAAGGATTTAGAAGGATATTTAGAAAGGATTGGGACTAAAAAAATTCGTGCAAAAGGTAAGGAAAAAATGTAGAAATGAACCTGTATTTATAGGCAAAGAATTCTAACAACAGGAGCGTGCCAGCCCCCTTAAATGGTGGCCGACCCCCTTAAAATTAAGGGGGCCGCCCACCTGTAACGGCAGAATTCTTTGTCTTTTTCTGGGGAAAGTTTATTTGGGGAAAAACTAACTGATTTTGGTTAAAAATTTGAATCCATATATTTGTCATGAATTAAACATTTTCCTTTAATTACAAAAAGTGTTTTTCAAAAATATATAAGATGGTTATATTATTTTATAAACTTTGTAATGTTTAAATAAAAATCCCTTTAATCATAAAATGTATTAGACATTTGTTTATTCATACCTTAAGTGATTTTGTTGAGTGAAATGATATTTGTAACTAAATACTTGTTTACGTAGTATTCTTGCGTTTAACGTTTTTACATTTTGTGATCGTCAAAACATAGGGATATCGAAAAATATTAATAACGTTTTTATGCATTATATATATCAACAGATAGTTAAAAGCATAATTGAAGGTTTACAAGCCAAAGTATAGCAAGCCCAAAATAAATAAAGATAGGTCCCAATTTTATTATTATCAGAGTTTTAACCGATGACTAATCCTTGTAACCGCTGCGCTTGCCAAGCCTTCAGTCCGTAAACAGCACATCACAACTACTCAGGACCTGAGAATACATGCTAAAATGTGTTGGGTTATAAAGTCAAAGTACTGTTGGAAGATCAAAGTACTGCTTCTCATAAAAGTCGATGTGCTGCTGAAGAAAGTCAACGTGCTGGTTATTAAAGAACTGCTATGATAAAGGACTATAATGTAAAACGTTTAAGGATTATTATGTAATTCTAGAATGTTCTTTAGATTAGAATTAGTTTACTTGTCATTCAAGTATTGTAAACCGACTAGGGTTTTCCTTATGCCTATAAAAGGATCCCTAGGTTGGCATTAGTGATATACGATTTTAGAGATACATGTAAAGTTCGATATTAGAGATATTAGGGTTGTTGGTGAATCTGTGTATGAAAGCAGGTTCAAAGTTTTAATATAATAAAAGTTCTTTGATAATTCTTCTTAGCTTTGTTGAAGTAGATTCCGCATACTTAACAGAGTTATTCAGTGTTTCATTGTTAGTAGTTTAGGATTTATCCAAGATTACTAAACCCTTACAAGCTACATAGTTAGTTTGGCCAGAGTATATCGATCCAACAAGTGGTATCAGAGCTTGTGTGGAAACTCTGATTAAGAAGAAATCCTTGAAAACCGATTTAACAAACCCTAAAGATGACGACTGAAGCTGCACCAATCCCATCCATCACCTCACTCAGAATTCCTATCATCAAGAAGAGAGAATATGATCTCTGGAGCATGAAGATGAGGCAGTACATTGCTATTACAGACCATGCTCTATGGGATGTAATTGTTAATGGTAATATGGTCATTGAAGAACCTGAAGCAGTGCCAGGACAACCTAAACCACCTCTACCACAAGTGCCAGCAGCTTGATTCGTTGTGTTTTTGTGCAAAACAATTTATCAAAATATCAACAAACGTGAGGTTAATGTTATCGTGAGACAACAAGACGTGGAGAAATACAAGTAAACCTTTTAGGAAAAAGATTTCCTCGTAAACTCGTGAAAGTGATATTTGTGAGACCGGAAAGTGATTTCCCGGGTCGTGTCCCAACGAGGAGTGAATGGAAAGTATCGTGAAAAGATCGAGATTAAAATGCTTGTATGTTTGGTTGTGAAAGATTGTTTGGTTTTGTAATACGTTAAATTAACGAAAATGGAAAATTAACGAACGAGAATGAAAATAAATCAACCTAAAGGGATCAAAAGGCAATTGGCAAACTAGGGGAGTCCTAAAACACTACGGGAATCAAAATTAGGTATCGGGAATCCTAAAACACAAGTTAACAAATAAACGTGACGTTTATTTAAGATAAACGTCAATGTACAAACAAAAACGTGAAATTTTAACTACGCAAGTCCTACGGGCCTACAAATAATTTTCTAACGTACTAAAAGACAAAAGAAAACTTTGGAAAAAAGAAAATTAATTATTTAATAAAAATCCTAATTACAATGAATTAAAAACTAATTAACACTAATTAAATTATAATAAATACTAAAACATATCTAATAAATCTGAAACTTTTTTGGAAATTAAATTAAGTAGAAACTAATCTAAGAAAAATAACAAGTTTAGAAAAAGCACTACTGATAAGCTAGAATAAGCAGATTACAATCTATTAAGCCAAACTAGGAGAAAAAAAACTATATAAAAGATTTATTGTGGAGAGGTATAACAAGAAAGACCCAAGGGCACGTTTGGTTGAGGTGTTGTGTGTTGTGTCTGTTTGTATCAAGAGGTCTGGGGTTCGAATCTCAACCCAGACTTTTTGGTTTATTTTTTTTTAATTTTTCTTTTACAAACTCATAGACACAAATTCACCTCACCCTTTTGAAAACAGATTATACTAGCAAAAATTCAACCAAAATTCCATTTCAAATCCAATTCAAAACAGATTCAAGCTTTGTTTTTGTTCAAAGATTTTATTTTCTTTTCAACGCAAATGAGCTCAAGTAAGCTGAGACAAATATAGTACCAACAACAATTACAGTAACAAGAAACAAGAACAACAACAAGAACAGGAACAATAACTCAACAAAATCAAGAACAAGAACATCAATAGCAGCAGCCAAACAAGTATGCAAACAAGCTTAGAATAAGCTCAAATAAGCCACAAGCTCACAACAGCTTACACAAGCAATTAAACAACAACAACAAAAGCAACAAGAAGTAGCAATAATAACAACAAAATCAACAACAATTAACAAGAAATGCAACAAGTTCAGCACACACTGAGCTTATCAGTGTATACTGAGTTAAAATGGCTAAAGTAGGGGGCCTAATAAGCAGTCCTAATAAGCAATCTAGGGAAACCTAAAAGCAAATCTATGAAAACAACCTAGGGGGAGTACAAATCAGCAAAGAACAAACAATTTCACCCAAAATTTAGCAACTTGTGCTCAAATGCAATTTGTCCCAACTCTGGATTCAGGGGACTTTTCTCAGTCAACTTGCAACTTCAACACCAAATTTACCTAAGCAAACATATTTCAAATTCCAAATTTCTTTTTGATTTGAACAAACAGGCTGGCAAGGTTTTCAAAACAACAAAAATTACTTAATTTCATCAACAAATGAGGCCTACAATTGCCATTGAATATTGTCCCATTTCTTCAGTATGCAAGTTTGACTTTCAAGATTTTGAAAGAAATTTGACTTTGGTGACTTTGAATTGAACCTAGATGATAGATTATGGTTTGTTATGCCTAAGTGAAGCTAAAACAAACAACCTTAACTAATTCTAAGTTGAATTCAAAAGTTTGGATCACAAAATTTTACACAGTAAACTGTTTATGGATTTCAAATGGGATTTTGACTTTTTTCAAACAAGTGACCAATTTGCTGGTCAATTTGGACTGATTATGACTTAAGAAACATGTACCAACACTTTTTAAGTTAAATGAACAATACAACTCAGCTTACAAGCTTCTTCCAAACACCCCTATTCCTATAAGATTCCAACAATTATCAAAGTAAGTCTCTAAAATACCTATCAATATTAACTAATTAACTTCTATTATGGTGAATCAAACTCAAAGAAAGCAGAAATTAACAATGATAAGTAACAAATAACAAGTGATGCAAATATTGATCAAAATATGTGGCAACACCTACTTGACATCCAAAGCAAAGAAGAATCTGAGAACTAAGGACCATAGAACAACCTATATGTCTCCCATGAGACTCTAAACCAAGATCACCATCTGCATCTGCTGCTACTGCTTCTTTCTCTTTTCTTCAATTTTTTTATTATTTTTTTGGATTTTCTTTTATATTTTTCTCTTTTTCTTTTCTTTGCTGATTTTTCACTTTCTTTTGGTTCAAATTACTTTAACACTTTTAAACTAACATTCTAAGATTAACTTAGATGTAATTCAAACAATAAATAAAAAATTTGAAATCTTAAGTAAAATAGGAATTTCTTGAAACTTAAACAATACTTTAAATTAACTTGAAAAGTTGAAAATACAACTGAAATTTAGTCTAAATTACAGAAAAGATAAAGAAAAGGATGCCATAGAAGGCTTACAATATATAGCTTCCTATTTATACTACAATATGAGGTAGGTAGAAAACCATCACTTGTGCTTCTTCTCTGAGACACATAAGCCCTTATTTGATCCTTGTGACTTCCTGAACAAATCCCAACCATTTAATTGCTCTCAAATTAATCCTGACCCTTGATTGTGTTTTGGCGCCAAAAACGTTTTGTGTAAATTATGGACTGCCAGGGTGGATTGGTGGTAGGTACAAGTTTGTGAGAGTTTAGTGGGATTGGGGTTTGTGTTTGGGGAGCTTTTGAGGTGGTGTGGAGTGTGGTGGTGGTGATGTCGGGGATGATGGTGTTGTCTGGTTAAAAGGGAGGAGGGAGAAAGGGGNTTTTGTGTAAATTATGGACTGCCAGGGTGGATTGGTGGTAGGTACAAGTTTGTGAGAGTTTAGTGGGATTGGGGTTTGTGTTTGGGGAGCTTTTGAGGTGGTGTGGAGTGTGGTGGTGGTGATGTCGGGGATGATGGTGTTGTCTGGTTAAAAGGGAGGAGGGAGAAAGGGGATTGACCAAGGTTTGACTTTGGGTTAATAATAAACGTGGGTTTATTTATGTGTGAAGTTGGGCTGGAAGGTTTAATGGGCTGATCAGAGTTAGGATTAGGTCTTGTTGGGTTGTGAATTGAATGTAGGGGGTTAGGTTTAATAAAGGTAGGATCCGTTTGGTTTATTAACTAAGTAGCACAAGGACCATTTGTGTAATTTCTGATTTTCGAAGGGTCGAATCTACCAAGTTTCCAAAGTTATCCAAAGAGCCAATCTTGACAAGTCTTGAATTCCCAAGGTCACTTCCATCATTTTTCTTCAAAGTATACTCCCCGGGGACCATATTTGCCAGATTCCAAACTGCAGGGACCAAACATGTACAATCTCCAAACATTTCATCCAAGGATTAAATTTGACAACTTGTAAGTTCCCAAGGACTAATGTTGACTTTTTCATCCAAAATATTCCACCAGGGGCCATTTATGCCAATTCTGAAAGTTTAGGGACCAATCTTGCCAAATGTGAAACTCCAGGGACTAAACTTGTAAACTTTGAAAGCTTTTCACCCAAAGATCATTTTTTAATAATTTTTTATTTTCAAGGACTTGGTTTGACTTTTCTTTCAAAATAAATGCTCAGGGACTGATTTTGTCAAGTTTTGAAAGTTAGGGGACTGAAACTGCCAATTATGCAAACTTTGTTTGGTTTTCGTTTGTTTTTAATCATTTTGCATATAAAACATATAAAACACGATCTTTGGGATATTTTCTATATTTTGATGCGTTTCTGAGTGTTTTTAAATGTTTTTGCAGTTTAGATTGACCAAAAATGATGAGTATTCACACACTCATCAATCCCCAACACTAAACTATTGCTAGTCCCTAGCAATCTTTTATAAAACTTAATGGATTTGAAGTCTCTTTACCAAAAGCCATTACTTCTGGAGTAGCTAAATGTTTCAGTTCAAGTAAGAACTATAGTACACTGATAACCATATGATTTTGAGCAAATCACAAGCTTTCAACGGGTTTGATTTGTCTTTACCAAAAGCTGTTTGCTTTTGGACTAGCCAAGTCTTTGATAGAATATAGTTATCATCTTGGTGAGCTGATTACCAATTATGGTTTTCCAATGCCTTTACCACAAGCCATAACCTTGCGGGCTAGTCAACTCTTTACCGAAGATATGGTGAGTCGAATACCATACAATTTTTGGCAAATTGCAAGCCATAAACGGATTTGATTTATCTTTACCTAGAGCCGTTTGCTCCAGGATTAGCCAATCCTTATGTAAGTCATACATGGTGGACTGATTACCATTTATTTCATTAGTGCAAAGCACTTTCCAAAAAAAATAGCCAAAATGGGGGAATGTGGCTTTAAAAAGGTACACATTTGATCAAATTTTCCAAAATTCCCTCCCCTACACTTAGAAATGAATATTGTCCTCAATATTTAAAGTCCCGGCTATTATGCCGATACTTTAAAACGTGAAAACTTAGATTTGGGCAAGTGTGGGAACACCATAGTTAAAAAAGGAGCTAAATAGCTAAAGCTTCTTAAATAGAAGGTATCACTTCTTTTAAAATGATATATATATATATATATATATATATATATATATATATATATATATATATATATATATATATATATATATATATATATATATATATATATATATATATATATATATATATATATTGAAAAAGTAGGGGCAACTCCCCCACACTTATGGTAGAAAATAGGAAGAAATCAGAATCATGGGTGAAAACCCATGCAATGCTACTGTTTTTGTTCACCGAGTCGCTAACTTGACTCGATCCCCGCATTCATTGGTCCATGGGGACGGTTTGGAGATCCGGGACAACCATCGATGGTATGTCCCCTCCAAAGTAATGCTTCAGTCTATGACCATTAACTTTGAAGTTTGGCCCGTCGGTTTGAGACAACTCGACAGTGCCATATGGAAAAACTTGAGCAATGGTATATGATCCAGTCCATCGGGTTTTAAGCTTTCCCGAGAAGATCTTCAATCTAGAGTTGAAAAGAAGGACTCGATCACCAACGTTGAAAACGCGGTTCTTGATTTTGGAGTCATGGATCTTCTTTGTTTTCTCTTTGTAGATCAAAGAGTTTTCGTAAGCTTGATCACGGAGTTCATTTAATTCATTGAGTTGAACTTTCCTATGATCACCCGCAGACTTATGATCGAAGTTGGCATGCTTAAGGGCCCAATAAGCTTTGTGCTCAAACTCGATCGGTAGATGACATGCTTTTCCGTACACAAGCTTGTATGGAGTACACCCGATGGGTGTTTTATAAGCCGTGCGAAAAGCCCATAAAGCGTCATCTAACTTATCCGACCAAGAGGCACGATTCTCGCCTACGGTCCTTTCAAGAATTCGCTTTAAACCTCGGTTTGAAACCTCCACTTGCCCACTTGTTTGTGGGTGATACGCGGTAGCAAGACGGTGAGTCACACCGTACTTAAGCATGGCCTTTGCAAATTTGTCATTGCAAAAGTGAGTACCGCGATCACTAATGATGGTGCGGGGGGTTCCAAACCTAGCGAAGAGAGACTTAAGAAATTTCACAACTACTCGGGCATCATTTGTTGGGAGAGCCTTAGCTTTGACCCATTTCGACAAATAATCGACGGCCACTAGTATGTACTTGTTCCCTCGTGAAGACGGGAACGGCCCCATAAAATCAATGCCCCATACATCAAAAATTTCACAAACTTGGATGACATTTTGTGGCATTTCATCCCGTTGTATAATTTTTCCTTGACGTTGACAAGAGTCACAAAATTTGATTAAGTCATGGGCGTCTTTGTAAATTGTGGGCCAATAGAATCCGGAATCAAATACTTTCCGAGCGGTATAATTCGGGCCATGATGTCCCCCAGTGGGACCATTATGACAAGCCTTAAGAATTTCCATGGCTTCTTGGCCATGAACACACCTACGAATGACTTGATCCGCACAAACTTTGAACAAATAGGGGTCGTCCCAAAAGTAATGATTAACATCTTTGAAAAATTTGTTCTTTTGGTGGGACGACATCCCTTTCACAATGAAATTCCCCGCATGGTAGTTTGCAAAATCGGCAAACCATGGGGTACTAGAATCACCACGACTAGAAATCACATTAAGTGTCTCGAGAGGAAACGTTTCGTTTATTTCCTTTTTCTCAAGAGTACTTTGATGAGGGTTTTCCAATCGGGAAAGATGATCAGCAGCAAGGTTCTCGGCTCCTTTTTTATCCCGAATAAGGATATCAAATTCTTGTAGGAGGAGAACCCAACGGAGCAATCTCGGCTTTGCATCTTGTTTAGCAAAGAGATACTTGAGAGCCGAGTGATCCGTATACACTATGGTTTTGGTTAAGATCAAATATGGCCGGAATTTCTCGAAAGCATACACCACGGCTAACAATTCTTTTTCAGTGGTGGTGTAATGAGCTTGAGCCTCGGTCAAAGTTTTGCTCGCATAGTGTATAGGCTGAAAATGCTTGGTTTTGCGTTGCCCCAAGACCGCACCCATGGCAAAATCACTTGCATCACACATGAGCTCGAAAGGTAGGTCCCAATCGGGGGTAACTAAGATTGGTGCTTCCGTAAGCTTTTTCTTAAGAGTTTGAAAAGCTTCGATGCACTCATCGGAAAAGACAAATGGAGTTTCTTTTTCAAGAAGTCGGGTCATTGGCCGAGCGATCTTTAAAAAATCTTGAATGAATCTACGATAGAAACCGGCATGACCAAGAAAACTCCGAACACCTTTAACAGTAGTGGGAGGAGGTAGTTTAGCAATGACATCGACTTTAGCTTTGTAGACCTCAATCCCACTCTTTGAAATTTTATGGCCAAGGACAATGCCTTCTTTAACCATGAAATGACTTTTCTCCCAATTTAGACAAAGATTTGTATCCTCACAACGTTGAAACATTTTGTCTAAATTGGCAAGACATGATTCAAATGAATTCCCAACGACCGAAAAATCGTCCATGAAGACTTCCATTGTTTTCCCGATCATGTCGTGGAAAATAGCCATCATGCATCTTTGAAACGTGCCCGGAGCATTGCACAAACCAAAAGGCATCCGCCTATAGGCAAATGTTTCGTATGGGCACGTAAAAGTTGTTTTCTCTTAATCGTTTGGATCAATGGGAATTTGGAAATAACCCGAGAAACCGTCGAGAAAACAATAGTATTCGTTTCCTTCAAGTCTTTCGAGCATTTGGTCCATGAAAGGTAGAGGAAAGTGGTCTTTACGGGTGGCGTCATTTAACTTGCGGTAGTCAATGCATACACGCCATCCCGTTACCAATCGAGTAGGAATCAACTCATTATCATCATTTTTAACAACCGTAATACCACCCTTCTTGGGCACACAATGAATGGGGCTCACCCAAGGACTATCCGAGATAGGGTAAATCAATCCGGCATCAAGTAGTTTTATGACTTCTTGTTTAATAACCTCATGAATTTTTGGATTCACCCTTCTTTGTTGTTGAACCGCCGGTTTAAAGTCATCTTCCATCAAAATTTTGTGCATACAAAATTCCGGGTTAATACCCTTGATGTCAGAAAGTTTCCAAGCGATGGCTCGCTTGTGTGACTTTAAAACCTTTATGAGAGCGGTTTTATCATCCTTACTCAAGTCTTTAGCAATAATGACGGGAAACTTATCGTCACCCTCCAAAAATGCATACTTGAGATGAGGTGGTAAGTCCTTAAGTTCGACCTCGGGAGGATCAATAGATTTTTCAATGGATTTGATCTCCTCATTATGAAGTTCTTTTGGAGGAGGAGGGGGTGAAGGATCTTCATTTAACAATTGTTCAAGCAAAAGTATATCCCCCTCAGAGTCAAGATAGTTGTTATCAACCTCATGTGACATTGAGCTATCTTGAGCAAGAAAAGCCTCGACTTCTTCCAAAAGAAAGTCACTTCCCTCAAACGGAGTGAGGGAATGGGAAGAGTCGGCTATGATTGGAGCAGAAGATGGAGTGGGATTGCCACTCGGAGAAAAACCAAGAACTTCTTGAGAGTACTCCTCAGAAGCAACATCAATGACATCTACTCGGTTAATTTCTTCTCGTTCAAGGTCAAGGAGATCTTTTGAAGTATTTTCAATGTTTATGACCAATTTTTCATCTCCGACCCTTAAAGTCATTTCACCTTCGAAGACGTCAATTAATGCACGAGCCGTTTTCAAGAATGGTCTTCCCAAAATGAGGGGAACACGAGGGTCGGCATCAAAATTAACGACTACGAAGTCGGCAGGAAAATAGAACTTTCCAACCTTCACAAAGACATCTTCAGCAATACCCTCGGGCTTAGTAATTGTTCGGGTTGCCAATTCTAGAGTCATGTGTGTTGGAGTAAGTTCGGGAAGTGAAAGCTTTTGCCAAATAGAGAAAGGCATAAGATTTATGCTAGCGCCAAGATCGGCCAAGGCGAAGCACTCTTCAAGCTTTTGGAAATCACAAGGGATGAGAAATTTTCCGGGGTCTCCTAATTTTTCAGGAAGTTTCTTTAGGAGTACCGCCGAACAATTTTCATTCAAACGAGTGTTGGTGAGCTCCATCATTTTCTCTTTGTTGCTAAGAAGACTCTTGAAAGTAGAAGCAAACTTGGGCATGTAAAGAAGAGCATCCGCAAAACTAATGTCGAAGTGTAGTTTTTGAAAAATTTCAAGGAACTTCTTCATTTGGAGATTAGTTTTGTCGCGGAGTTTTTGATCATTAAGCCTCGAAGGATATGGGATCGAAGGCTTAGGAATGCTCTTAGGAAAAATGAATTCGTCAGTTGAAGTTTGGACTTCCGGAGGTTGAACTTGTGCGGTACTTCGTGGGCTTGGAGATTGCACCTTGTTCTTTGTCACCTCGGGTTCTCGTTCCACTTCCTTAGGAGGAGTAGTAGAAGTTGAGGGTCCATCATAAGAAACACCACTACGGGTTGTGATCGCCTTTACATCGCCCTTCGGGTTGGCGATCGTGTTGCTTGGAAGCGTACCCGATCCCGAAGGTCGATCATTTAAAGACTTCTTTAGTTCAGAAATCTGACTAACCAACAACCTGTTTGTTTCTTCTTGAGCTTTCATAAATTGTTTCAACAATTCATCGGTTGATGATTGAGTTTGAACAACGGCTTGATTTTGATTAGGAGAATTTTGAGCTCGGTTGTTTTGATTGAAAGCTTGATTTTGGAAATTTCCTTGGTTATGATTTCCATTACCATGAAAATTGTTCCCTTGATTACCATAACCTTGGTTTCTATTCAAGTTTCCTTGATTTTGAAACCCTTGATTGAAATTCCCTTGGTTTTGAAAACCTTGGTTCATTCGATTTTGGTTTTGGTTACGGTTTTGATTGAAATTTTGAGGGAAACCGGGTGGTCCACTTTGGTTGCTAGCACGGTAATTTTGCTCCATTTGAGGACGGTATTGGTTACCTCCTTGATTAGAACTACCGGCTATTGCATTAACCTCGAATGGATTGCCTTCGGTGGCGGTACAATTATAATAGGCGTGTGGACCGCCACAAGTCACACAAACTTCAACTTTCTTAACCTCGGCAGGTTGAGAAGCTTGTGGAGAAGAAACTTTCTTGTTTTGGGTGAGTACTAAGGCATGGATGGCTTCCGTGAGCTTGTCAAGCCTAGCATCGGTGCTAGATTGAGCCACGGGTAATGAAGTAGAAGGACTAGCATTTGCTTGGGAAACAACCGACTTGCTTCGTGGAATGCGGACCTTAGACTTATTCTCGATTGTAGCTAAAGCATCCGTAGTGGTTCGATTCAAGAAATTACCTCCCGCGGAGGCATTGAGAGAGTCTTGATCGATTTGGCTCACACCATTGTAGAAAGTGTCGAGTTGCATTAACTCGGAGAAACCATGATGAGGACATTTGCGAAGCATGTCCTTGAAACGATCCCACGCCTCACTAAATGATTCATCGAATTTCTGCGTGAATTTCATGATCTCATTCTTAAGGGCGGTGGTTTTGGAAGGAGGAAAAAATTCGTTCACAAACTTCTTGACCAAATCTTCCCATGTTTCGATCGATCGAGGGGGTTGTTTGTCAAGCCAAATTTTGGCAGCCCCATCGAGAGAAAACGGGAAAAGATGGAGTTTGATTGCCTCTTTAGGGACGTTTTTGCATTTGATGGTGGATGCGATTTTGTTGAACCATCGAATGTGATCTTGAGGGTCGTCCCTTTCAAAGCCATAGAATTGACGGGATGTGACTAGGTTTATCAACCCGGTCTTGAGGTCAAAATTGTCAGTCACGATGGTTGGAACAATGATAGCATCTCCATAACCCTCGATGGGTGCTTGGAGAAGCTCATTCATAGTGGGCTCGGCCGCCATGACAGGAGGAATAGTACGAATCTCGGGTTCGACTATTGGATGGGCACGTCAACGATTACGCCTTCTCGGAATGTTGTTGAGCGATTGTAAAGGACTTGATGACGTAGACGAACGAGTGCGCATGCACCACACAAAAACAC
>LBNU01006703.1:3334-54898 GCA_014162995.1 Artemisia annua | reverse complement strand
TACACCAATATATAAACAAGTTTCATACAAGAAACATATTTAACTAAACGTTCAACCTTAAAAGGTTATTTTAATTTCTACAAGACCGGGTCCCAAAATAGCTTTTAACAAATGTTTTGAAAGACATACATAGGGGATAATAAAAATGTCTTCACTCATTTTAGTACATGATAATCAAATATTTAAAAACATGCAGCCCTCTTGCACTCGACTAACTCTTTCCTTGCGCGGCCATTTCCAAGCTTGGACGGCCTTTACTTACGACCTGAGATAAAATGCCTAAAACGGTCAACCAAATAATGTTGGGAGTGAATTTTATTAGAGTCTTAGTCAATAAAAAGTGGGGGGCAATACAAGTTATTATTCATCAGGTACACAAGTAATGATCACTACCCTCTGGTCGGTATATCAGATTACTAACACATAGAGCTCATCGAAACCGAACCTTAACCAAGTTTATCAAACATTGCCCGGTAGGGTCATTATTTGCCCCAATTCTACACTCCTATTCTCAATCATATATATCGACCGTTGAAAGCCATGGGCGCTACCCATTCGGCCCAGCCTGGTCAATGCCCAACTAATGCATATTCTCCTTAATATTAGCCGTCTCTCACACAATTAACGGTTCATGATTGGGGACTTAGTTGGCAGACGGATACCTCATTATCTTATAATCACTGTATCTCGGGTCAAGCCATTACCAACAAAGCTACTTCGCATTTTCGTTTTGTACAAACTAGCAATGTATCCCCCCATCGCGAGGTTTATAAATCATTTTAAAAGATTACAACAGCGAGGCTATAAACCTCACCTCTAAGTCAGTTGGGAGTTGATCGGAGCCACGAATTCAAGGCAATCGCAAGAATCCAAAGCCGACAATATAGGAACATGACCTATAACAAGAAACGTGCTTCTAAGGAGTTGCACATTGAATAAGACGACCATGGACTGCACCACTTCATCTATACCTTGATTCATTTCAGTCAAAGGCGATCTGTACTAACGGGGTTTTCACACAATCATATGTTCATTGGTTCCAAAATAGCAAGTCTTCAGGAGTTGTTCCTTACCATCACATTTCCCTTAGTTCCCTATACGGGGGCCTGAAACTTTTTCCCCGATTGTAAACATCAACCTTACTTGCAAACCGCTAAGTCAACTTTTTAAGTCTCTTTCACTATTCCCATTTCCCAACAGTCCCTAGAGTAACTGTAAAAATAATTATACTCCAAAAATTGCACGGTCTAACCATTTTTATAAATTTTCTTTACAGACCTCTTTCCAAAACACCAACAGCTGAGGACCTTGAATTTTAACGCCTTCCCGTATCGGCCCGTCATTTGAAATCTACAGGTCCAATAAATGGTGAGGCCAATGTACGATGTAATCGATATATAGCACCCCATGTCCCTTCCACTGCGATCTTGAAAATGGGGGTGTTATAACATCATTCCTCACAACCTTCCTCAACCAACCATCAGTGAGTTTGTTGAAACTCAACAAGTTCCAAATGAGATAACTCATACTGAACCAGATGTTCAAGAACCTGTTGAAAACAACATTCAAATTGAACTCACTGAAAACCGAATTCTTGAGGAACCTCAAGTACCAACTCTTGAACCCACTCCACCTCCAAATCAGGCATCGACAAGCTCAAACTCCTATCCTAGACCTCAGGAAAGATGGTCTAGACACCAACACATTGAGCTTGTTAACATCATTGGTGAACCTGTTGAGGGAATGCTTACCAGAAGCATGGCAACCAAACTTACTGCTGCCTCAGCCAATGAATGTCTATTTGTTGACTTCCTATCTACCATTGAACCCAACACAGTAAAAGAAGCCATGAAACATCCAAGTTGGGTTCAGGCCATGCGTGATGAACTTGAACAATTTGATAGAAATGATGTCATGACCTTAGTTGAATGCCCTCAGGGTGTTTATGTCATTGGCATGAAGTGGGTGTTCAAGAACAAGACTAATGAAAATGGCACTATTATTAAAAACAAGGCAAGGCTTGTTGCCAAAGGCTACAATCAACAGGAAGGCATTGATTATGAAGAAACATTTGCCCCTGTTGCTAGAATGGAAGCCATCAGGATCTTCCTTGCCTATGCCACTTACATGAACTTCAAAGTCTACCAAATGGATGTCAAGAGTGCATTCCTGAATGGAAAACTTAAAGAGGAAGTTTATGTTCAACAACCCCTGGATTTGAAAGCCATGAGTTCCCTGACCATGTCTGCAAGCTTGACAAAGCACTTTATGGACTGAAGCAAGCTCTTAGGGCATGGTATGAAACTCTCTCAGCTTTCCTGATCCTGAACAAATTTGTCAGAGGAAGGATTGACAACACACTGTTCATCTACAGAACAAAGGAAGATGTAATTTTGGTCCAAGTGTATCTGGATGACATTATTTTTGGCTCAACAAGCTATAAACTATGTAAACAGTTTGAGAAACTGATGACCAAACAATTCGAAATGAGCATGATGGGAGAACTCACATACTTCCTTGGACTTCAAATCAAACAAACTGATAAGGGAATTTCCATCAGTCAAGAGAAGTACATCAAGAACACACTGAAAAAGTATGAACTCAGTGACTGTGATTCAGTAAAGACCCCAATGGTTCCTCCAAACAACCTAGGTCCTGATCTTGCTGGTAAATCAGTGAATCAACCCTTGTTCAGAGGAATGATAGGTTCACTGATCTATCTCCTTGCCACAAGGCCTGATATTCAGTTTGCAGTATGCCTTTGTGCCAGATATCAGTCAGACCCTAAAGAGTCACATCTCACTGCTGTGAAAAGGATCCTGAGATATCTTAAAGGAACTCCAAACCTTGGTTTGTNCTGCAAGCTTGACAAAGCACTTTATGGACTGAAGCAAGCTCCTAGGGCATGGTATGAAACTCTCTCAGCTTTCCTGATCCTGAACAAATTTGTCAGAGGAAGGATTGACAACACACTGTTCATCTACAGAACAAAGGAAGATGTAATTTTGGTCCAAGTGTATCTGGATGACATTATTTTTGGCTCAACAAGCTATAAACTATGTAAACAGTTTGAGAAACTGATGACCAAACAATTCGAAATGAGCATGATGGGAGAACTCACATACTTCCTTGGACTTCAAATCAAACAAACTGATAAGGGAATTTCCATCAGTCAAGAGAAGTACATCAAGAACACACTGAAAAAGTATGAACTCAGTGACTGTGATTCAGTAAAGACCCCAATGGTTCCTCCAAACAACCTAGGTCCTGATCTTGCTGGTAAATCAGTGAATCAACCCTTGTTCAGAGGAATGATAGGTTCACTGATCTATCTCCTTGCCACAAGGCCTGATATTCAGTTTGCAGTATGCCTTTGTGCCAGATATCAGTCAGACCCTAAAGAGTCACATCTCACTGCTGTGAAAAGGATCCTGAGATATCTTAAAGGAACTCCAAACCTTGGTTTGTGTAGCAACCCACAAAATTTCATCACTATCATTCCTATTACAAATACCTATAGTAGGTATTTCCACAGGTAAATTTTTGCTTTTTGCATGCATATCATTACATAAGTGACTCTCTAGACCTACTCACGTATCTATACAAGCTAAATATCTTACCTACGCACCCTATAAACTCCTGGTATGTCAAGCATAGGATTACAACACCACCACACTAAGTAAATTACTAATCTAACACACTAAACTCATCACTAAACCCTAATCTAACATTAATTAAGCCCTAATTAGGTCTATGTGTTTACGAAACCCTAATTGCTTATCTGAACTAGTTTGAAAGTTTTCAAGGCTTAAGTATCAGATACCTTAGGAATATTAGGATACCTTAGCATCCTTAGACCTTAGTACAATCCCTTAGAGCTTAGGTACAAGTCTCTTAAGCACAAAACCCTAACTAGGTTATAACTTCCCGGAAACTAGGTTAAACCTTCCCAAATCTCTCCCATAAGCTACCACCTCTTAGTATGAGCTTCTTAGGACTTAGGATTAGTCACTAAACACTCATAGGACTCTAATCTAGGCACTAAACCCTAAGCTAAACCATAATCACCCACTAAGCAAGATTAGGCTATAACAAAACCTAACTTAGCCCTAAACCTAAAACTAAGAACCCTAAGCACCTCTAGCACCTCTAGCACTTTACCTAGCAGCTTACACACCACCTTAGGCTTAACATAGCACCCTAGCACCCACCTATACCACCTACTTAGGTCTCGTCTAGGTTAAAAACCCTAAACACCCTAAACCACCCTAACCCGTCCCTAAACCACCTCTAAACCACCACTACACCACCTCTATAAGCTCTAAGCAGCTTACAAGCACCTCTCCTCACCACCTTATGGCTACTAAACCGCCATACACCCTCCACATCACCACCTTGTCACCTTAAAATCGCCATAGCACCCTAGAACCGCCACACCGTCTTACGCCCCTCCTATCTTTCATTAGTCACCATAGTAGCTTCTCTTTGTCACGTATAGCTTCCATGAGTCAGCTTTCCCTCCCTTCGATACCTCCTTCTCCGTTTTCTTGCTCCCCAAGGATAACGAGCCTATAAATAGCCCTCGCTACCATTCATTTCAACTCACTCCACTTCATTTCTTTTCACCCCACACTTTCTGGTCCTAGTAGTCATACAAGAGTCCTAGTAGTCCTAGGAGTCGAGTACCCAAGCCTTAGTCCCTTGTCGAGTTTGTTTTAGGCCGAGAAAACCCTAACTCTAGTCGCGACCCATTTCCTAGTCACGTAAGCTTCTAATCTAGTTTCTTTTACTTTAGATCTGTCCTAGGATAGTTATAGGATGCCTTAGATCCCTTGCCTAAGCCTTGATCACTAGAACTAGCTCGTTAACTTTCTAAAACCCTAAAATGAGTCGAATTGCTATTTTTATACTATAAGCCCTTTTCATAAGCTATAAGCTAGTTTAGGTAACTTAGTTGAGCTTATATTAGTTAACCATAAGCTAGGAAACCTTTTTGTTTCATAAAAATATAGTTTGCATGGAATTAGGACTAGATTTGCAAAACTTTCCATGCATAGGGGTATATATGGTAACTTTCTGAAAATACTAAGTTTAGGGACTATTTTTGACATTTCTTAGAAGTAATAAGTATAAGGACCCTTTTTGCAAAGATATATAACCCTAGGATAAAAAGTTAGGAAGTTATAAACATATAAGGACTAGTTTTGCAAAAGTTAATAAGTTTTGGGTATAAATAGCAAATTTTGAAAAAATTATAAAGTCCAAGGGTCATAGATGTCATTTTCTCAAAATATAGAAGTATAGGGACTAAATATGTGAAGTTTAGATATTTATAAACCTAAGTAATATAAGTATTATAAGTATAGGGTAGATTTTGTAAATATATTAAACTTGAAGGTTATAAAGTAAACTATTTTAATATATATTGCAAACCTATTTTTAAGTTAGAACATAACACAATACTAGGGAGCTTCATGTGAGGAGTATTATGTGGATATTTCGTTTTGACGAGTTTGCTGGGTTTACGATTTAAAGTGTCCTAGCTCCTCAAACGATTATTGCATATACTTCTGAATTATGATGGCCCGAACGGTGTTATGTTATAACAAAAACTCTAATAACAATATAACTCAATAGTAAGGAACTTCGTGTGAGGAGTTATATACTTCTGAATTATGATGGCCCGAACGGTATTATGTTGGCAGCATAATACAATAGTAGGGAGCTTCATATGAGGAGTTATACTTCTGAATTACGATGGCCTGAATGGTGTTATATTATATCTAAGAATCCTAAGATAAAATACTTAATAAACCTATAACAAAACAACTAGAGCTTGACATACCTACACAACAATAATAGACCTCAAGATACGTGAGTAAGCAGCCTAGACATTTAGTCACTTTGACATCAATCACATAGCCTTAAGCCCAGGTGAGTTTTCATAGCCCTACACTTTTTAAAACGCTTTCTAAATGCTTTTCAAATCATGTGAGGGGGATAGATGCTACTTGCTTTAAAAACCGAATACAAGTCTTTTTCTTTGGTTGTTGCATGAGTGATACTATATTTCTGCCACCATTACATAACTAAAATTCATGAGTCATAATCACTTGCGGGTATTACGCAAGTGAACACGGGTATAGTTGATAGATCTATTGGAGTACTATACTTGAAACCCTAAAGGATTAACTTTGGCAAGTTATCCTACTTGTCCCCTCATGGTTGGGTCTGCAGCCCCCATGACCCGGACTGTCAGTGCGGTTTCATGAGCTTAGTGCAACATACCCACTCTTGATAATTGTGCATGCATCACAATTATCACATACATACACTTTCCTAGATGGGTGTAACATCTGAACCCAGAGAACTTGTATTCACCCATACCCTAAACCTATGACTCTCACTCAACACCTAGTGTTGACTTTTAAGCATGTATCCTAGGTAACAAAGCTCTGTGGAAATTACGGCATGGAGTGGTACAAAGCTTGCAGGACTTTTCACTCAGTTATCATTCAAGTTTCAAAACAAACATAAACTTTGGGGACCTCCTTTTATAAAACTCTGATGATTTTATTGAATGATAACTCATTCTATAAAAACGTCTCTTTTTGAGTCGTTTTCTATTACTGTAACTGTGATTCCATGAAATAATACCCCAACTCTAAATCCGCTGTGAAACATGAAAATGGGGGTGTTACAGATTGGTATCAGAGCTTCAGTTGTAGAGAACAAGGACAAAACCTAAGCTACAACTATTTTTCCCGATATCTGAGAAAGTCCTTTGTACCACTTCACTCCCCAATGCCTATTTCTAGAGCCATACGTGCATTAGACCTGCATACCAGGTATTACTTGACTATTACTTGAGCATATATTCATTTCTGCATCATTAGATAGATATGCCTTCTCCCCACTACTCTACTATTACCCCATCCGGAATACATACGGAGAATGTTCATTCCTCTCCGAATGATTCAGATTTTAGCGTTAAGAATCTTTTCCCCGATTCCCCGAATATCCCTAGGAATAGTATAGATATGTCGTCACCCTTAGGTTTTACATCTTTTATAGATGACTCACACTTAAAACATATAAGAGATTTTTATGCTAAGGCATCACCTATCACTCCCCCAAACACTATCCTACACCCACCTTTTCCCACACCTAGGTTAGAACCACATGGTTTCTTTCTCCCTAGAACACCTTATATGCCTAGAATACCCATCCCTGCCTATAACCCTAGATATGAACCTAGGCAACCCTATACTATAGCACTTACACCCTATTTAGTAGACCCTCCCACTTCATCTTGAAAATTTGAAGTCGGAGAAAATCCCATTAAGACAACTTTAGAAAACCAGGAAAACCAAGTAGAAGAAATTTTAAATAGTTTAAATGAAGTTTTTCTTGACCTTATTGGGAAGATAGAAGAAGGTCATGATAATAACTTAGGAACCCGACCCGACTATAGTAAGTTAAGAAATACCTTAGCACAAGCCTGTTTTAGGATAAGTAAATTACAAAAGAATCAAATGAGACACCACCATAAGATAGCCTTTTCTCGTTATAGAATCCGTACCTTAGAAAAGATGATTGATGATGACGAGGAAAGTTATCAATCAAATTTAGTAAACACTATAAACCCTTAGATATAGGAAAAACCTTGGGAGAAACCTTTAAGTAGTATATCATAAGAAATTTGCTTTAGGATAGTTAAGTATAGTAATACCTTTAAGATATGTAAGATAGGAAAGCAATAATAAGACTTAGGTATACCTTAATGATACTTCCTGGTGTCCCTCAAAAACTAGGATAACCTAGTCAACCTAGAATTATGTATCCTTTCCCTTGATTACTTAGGTCATCCTAAACCTAGTAAAAACCCCTAGGAACTCTAGGAATAACCCATAAAAATATAACAAGTAAGTACTTGTTATAACCCACCTTAAACCCTTATACTATCATAACCCTTAGAAATATTAGAACCCCGATGCCTTAGACATATAGACTCTTATCACTCCTAAACCCCTAACTCGATTGGGTTTTGATTTCAAACCCAAGTCCTTGTTGAGAGCTATCTCATAAGGATACTCGTTCATGAACTTTAGGTTTGGGGAAAACTTAAAGCTTCATTCTATAGAATCCGTCCTCTATCCTTTCTCTTCCATTGATTTTCTTTCCTCGGGCAATCTGCCTAAAATTTTACCCTCCTAAATCCAACAACATGACATTTGGCATAAATAATGACGCTTGTTAGAAATTTAAGTATAACAAGTTATTTATGACCTTATGCGGTTGTGACTTCCTCTTCCGTTATTTTATGACATTCTATGTCATGAATAACAACTCTTTTCAAATCCCCATCCTTTCCACCCAAAATCCCTTAAACACCCTTCCCGAATCATTTCATATGATACTCATGATGAGAATTCTTATTCTACATCATAGAGATCTGAATTCTTTCTCTCTCTTACCCTCGGTTTTCACTACTCCTTCTGACTTCTTTTTGGTTAGAAGATCCTTCCCTAACCATTCCCATATACGAGTATATAGTAATTATATACAAAGTATATTCCTGACCTTCCCTCCTCACTCCCCTAAGATTACTATGATTCCTAAAAGAAATTACTTACTCTTAGAAAACCTCTAGTTACTCCCTCTAGAACACTCATACATAGGAATAGGAATAACCTTAGGATGCCTCTGGAAGATAGAAATAGAATACCTTAGATTATGAAGTTAGATTATCCTAAGATATCCCTAAGAATAACTTGAAAGTTAGAAATTGAAAAATAGGAAAAATAGGATTCAATTTGGGAACTTTATCGAGGATATTAGAAATAGAACACAGCTTAGTATAAGAAATTTTAGGGAAAAAAAACAAAGAATTAAATAAAGAGTCTCCACCTTAAGCTTTTAAAACCTCTAGTTTAAGATAGACACATTAAGAGGTGGTAGCTTATGGGAGAGATTTGGGAAGGTTTAACCTAGTTTCCGGGAAGTTATAACCTAGTTAGGGTTTTGTGCTTAAGAGACTTGTACCTAAGCTCTAAGGGATTGTACTAAGGTCTAAGGATGCTAAGGTATCCTAATATTCCTAGGGTGCTATGGCGGTTTTAAGGTATCCCTTAGAACCCCTTGCCTAAGCCTTGATCACTAGAACCAGCTCGTTAACTTTCTAAAACCCTAAAATGAGTCGAATTGCTATTTTTATACTATAAGCCCTTTTCATAAGCTATAAGCTAGCTTAGGTAACTTAGTTGAGCTTATATTAGTTAACCATAAGCTAGGAAACCTTTTTGTTTCATAAAAATATAGCTTGCATGGAATTAGGACTAGATTTGCAAAACTTTCCATGCATAGGGGTATATATGGTAACTTTCTAAAAATACTAAGTTTAAGGACTATTTTTGACATTTCTTAGAAGTAATAAGTATAAGGACCCTTTTTGCAAAGATATATAACCCTAGGATAAAAAGTTAGGAAGTTATAAACATATAAGGACTAGTTTTGCAAAAGTTAATAAATTATGGGTATAAATAGTAAATTTTGAAAAACTTATAAAGTCCAAGGGTCATAGATGTCATTTTCTCAAAATATAGAAGTATAGGGACTAAATATGTGAAGTTTAGATAGTTATAAACCTAAGTAATATAAGTATTATAAGTATAGGGTAGATTTCATAAATATATTAAACTTGAAGTTATAAAGTAAACTATTTTCATATATATAGCAAACCTATTTTTAAGTTAGAACATAACGCAATACTAGGGAGCTTCATGTGAGGAGTACTATGTGGATATTTCATTTTGACGAGTTTGCTGGGTTTACGATTTAAAGTGCCCTAGCTCCTCAAACGATTATTGCATATACTTCTGAATTATGATGGCCCGAATGGTGTTATGTTATAACTAAAACTCTAATAAAAATATAATTCAATAGTAAGGAACTTCGTGTGAGGAGTTATATACTTCTGAATTATGATGGCCCGAACGGTATTATGTTGGCAGCATAATACAATAGTAGGGAGCTTCATATGAGGAGTTATACTTCTGAATTACGATGGCCTGAACGGTGTTATATTATATCTAAGAATCCTAAGATAAAATACTTAATAAACCTATAATAAAACAACTAGAGCTTGACATACCTACACAACAATAATAGACCTCAAGATACGTAAGTAAGCAGCCTAGACATTTAGTCACTTTGACATCAATCACATAGCCTTAAGCCCAGGTGAGTTTTCATAGCCCTACACGTTTTAAAACGCTTTCTAAATGCTTTTCAAATCCTGTGAGGGGGATACATGCTACTTGCTTTAAAAACCGAATACAAGTCTTTTTCTTTGGTTGTTGCACGAGTGATACTATATTTCTGCCACCATTACATAACTAAAATTCATGAGCCATAATCACTTGCGGGTTTTACGCAAGTGAACGCGGGTATAGTTGATAGATCTATTGGAGTTTGACAACTCCCGTTGGTTTACCTCAGCCGGGTAACCAATAAGTACTATACTTGAAACCCTAAAGGATTAACTTTGGCAAGTTATCCTACTTGTCCCCTCATGGTTGGGTTTGCAGCCCCCATGACCCGGACTGTCAGTGCGGTTTCATGAGCTTAGTGCAACATACCCACTCTTGATAATTGTGCATGCATCACAATTATCACATACATACACTTTCCCAGATGGGTGTAACATCTGAACCCAGGGAACTTGTATTCACCCATACCCTAAACCTATGACTCTCACTCAACACCTAGTGTTGACTTTTAAGCATGTATCCTAGGTAACAAAGCTCTGTGGAAATTACGGCATGGAGTGGTACAAAGCTTGCAGGACTTTTCACTCAGTTATCATTCAAGTTTCAAAACAAACATAAACTTTGGGGACCTCCTTTTATAAAACTCTGATGATTTTATTGAATGATAACTCATTCTATAAAAACGTCTCTTTTTGAGTCGTTTTCTATTACTGTAACTGTGATTCCATGAAGTAATACCCCAACTCTAAATCCGCTGCGAAACGTGAAAATGGGGGTGTTACAGTTTGTATTATCCTAAGTGCTCAGTATTTGATCTTAAAGGATACACTGACTCAGACTATGCAGGCTGCAACATTGATAGAAAGAGTACCTCAGGGTCCTGTCAATTTCTTGGAGGAAAACTTGTATGTTGGAGTACCAATAAACAACAATCAGTAGCCATGTCTTCAGCTGAGGCTGATTATGTAGCTGCAGCAGGTTGTTGTGCAAATTTACTATGGATGAAAAGTCAACTCAGTGACTATGGCATCCATTACAAAAGTGTGCCCATCTTTTGTGATAACACAAGTGCAATTGCCATATCCAACAACCCTGTGCTTCATCAAAGAACCAAACACATTGATATCAGATATCATTTCATCAGGGACCACATCATGAATGGAGAGATTGAACTACATTTCATTCCCACTGAGTATCAGCTAGCTGATATCTTTACCAAACCCTTGGATGAATCCACTTTCACTAGACTGAAAGCCGAATTCGGCATGTTGGATATTGATAATCAGGCCACTGATTGAAATATCCAACCTGATGTAAATTCTCTCTAAGGTCCCTGAACAACAACAAAACCTCAGTGAGCTTACGATTGTTCCACTCACTGAATCACCCTTCATCACACAGCATACTGAATGTAAAGACATTCAGGGGGCCTCAGGACATTTAAATGTGGCATTCAATGTCCAACTAAATGCTCTAAGTATTAGTTAGTAAATGTCCTAGGATCGGTAACTGACATGTATTTAATATAAGAATATATGTTTTATCCTTTCTGGCAACCACTCCTTGGGCCCCCACATCTCTTCACCAAACCCACTTGGCATTAAATGCCTCACACACACATAATATCCTATGTGGTGACATCACCATTGCAAAAGTGCAAACTCGCAGAGACGCGCAACTGTTCACCTTGACAGTTGTGAAAAAAGAGGAAGATGGGACAGATCGCATTAAATGCGGATATCAAACCCATTAAAAAAACCACCAATCAATATTGCCTATAACCGTTTGATATCCACAATTATTGAAAACCCTACCTCTCTCCTATAAATACCCCCACAAAGATAAACACACACATGCTTTCATATTCTACCAAAACTCTTGCAATTTTTCCTCTCAAATCTGTGTGTGTTTTTATCTCAACCAAAACCTTTTTCTTCTTTCTCAAAACAACATTTTATTGAAATGGCTTCATCTAAAGTTATTATCTACGCTCCAAATGTTGAATTTTAAATCGAAAGCGTAGACATGACCAAAAACAATGTTGTGGGGAACTACGCCTACCCTGAAGCCTTTCCAGCTTACAGGGATATGGCAAAATATTTGCAAAACTGCTTTCTCTCCACAGCATTCACCAAAACACCCTCAGTCATTTACAATGACTATTTGAGGGAGTTCTGGTGCACTGCTGTGGTTGAAAATCCTGATGCCCCCAAGGATACCTCTATTAGGTTTATAGTGAAAAATGGGAAGAAGCCTCTTACCCTGAATTACAAAACCTTCATCAAAGCCACAGGCCTTGATTTCGCTGAAACCTTTGCCCCTCATCCCACTGAAACTGAAGTGAAAGCCGAATTGCTTACACTTGAGCCACATGACAAACAACACAATGATGTGGCTCTAGGGACCCTCTTGGCCAAAGCCCCTGTCATCAAAACCTTGGTTCCAGCCGTTTGGATGATCCTATTGACATTTGTCATTCAAGTCCTGGGTGGGAACAAATCCTCCACGGAGCAATTGAATGTTAGTCAACAAATAATAGTATGCAGTCTCATGGAGGGTAGAAGAATTGATATTGGAGAAATAATCTTCAAATACCTGATAGTCAAGCTCTCAGGGAAATCCAGGCAAAGACATATGTCTTACCCTCGATTCATTTCCTGTGTGCTACAAGACTTACTGGGCTCTGAGTACGTAAGAGAAGGCATTGCGGGAACTATCCCTGATGTCCTTCACAAGACAAACTACTCAAGAGACCCCACTGAGGTCTCACAAATCACCCTGATAACCTACATGCTGATGGTTATTCAGGGTGCTGATGCTATCACATCGGTACCTTCCCCTAGTAAGAAATGGAAGGGGACTAAAAGAGGGAAGGGGTCCAGGAAGGTGGTTAAACCCAAATCACTCGCCACTAGGTCTTCTGCCTCAAAGCCTAGCAAAAAGAGGCAACAAACGACCCAGACTACTGAGACATCCATTGTTGAGGCCGCTCCATCCACCCAAAAACAAATGCCAATGGAGGGTACTGAGACATCACACTCAGTGTCCTCGGGCAAATCCTCTCCTCATGACTCTACTGACATATACAAGTTAGTGGAGTAAGGAACAACTCCACCTTCACATCCTGCTAAAGGCACTGATAAATCACAATCAGTGTCTCAGGGAGCTAAGGGTCCTAAATCCTCAGTAGGGCAGCACTACCCTACTAAGAAGGGGACCCACACCCAATCACATCCTGCTAAAGGCTCTGGTAAATCACAACCAAAGTCTCAGGGAGTAACGGTCCCTAAATCTTCAGCAAGCCAGTCTAAGCTTGTTGAAAGGGGGGCCTCACCACCTCATTGCCCAATGAGGACATTCGCGAAACACTGCTTTTGTCTGAGGGTGCCAACATCATTCCCTTAGACTTAGAGGGAAACATATAACCCGCTGATAGGAAATTTAACTTAACCGTTCCTGATGAAGGTATTGGGTCAAACCCTCCAGTCCCCGAAGGAACCTCAGGGGACAAAGACTCAGGGGGCATGCAACCACCCACTGATATGGAACCTACACCCCCCACGGTGATGCGCATTCCTTAGGGACTGACCCTAAGGACCAGGCAGATAAATCCCAGTCTGCTGGATTAGAGGGGTTAGGCCCTGACCATACCCAAGGCGAGCCCACTTCTGAGGGGGAGCTGGATACACCAACAGGTCCTACTCTGGCTGACTTACAACTCCTTATGAATGAAGAGTTAGAAGAGGATTTGGTTGATTTTGAAGATGATGCAGTATTGGTAGCTAGAGATGACATGGATACTGAAGATGTCGACGAATCTGAAACTCCAGTTACTGAAGAACCTACTGAAGCTACACCATCTCATCCTGCGGAACAGCCACCATCACCTGAACAACAACAACCACATAAGTCATCATCATCATCCTTATCATCATCATCATCACTTCAGCACCCTGAGGAACAATCATCATGTTCCTCATCATCCTCAGGGTACAATCATATTAACAACACCAAGCCAGTAACAGGTAAGTCTATATGGGAGCTTCTTGACTGGAATAATAAATGGCTCTACAACAGGCTTGAGGACACCAACCTTGACCGACATCTTGAGGCTGCAGCCTCCTATGCTGATCTTCGGGCTAATGTTGAGACATTTGTTTAAAAGGCCAATGAGACCAAGGATTTCACTGAATAAGGGGTCAAAGACGTGCATACTGCCATTGAGAAGTTGGGTACGGATCAAGGTACTCAGCTGTCTTCAGTTCTTAAAGCTCTTCAGGATCTGCAAACGGAATTCAAGGATGACCCTGTCCTGGTTTCTAAGCTCCTTGAGTTCATGGATTCTCACAAGGCTACTTCTAGGGCTCTCAGTGAACTCCCCACCTTGTTCAAGTCAGTGGACATTGCCTCCATCAAATCTCATCAGGAAGCTGTCAATACCACCCTCAAAGATTTCTCAGCCGACCTCCTTGGCTAAGTCCTATGATGAGCTCACAAAGAAACATAATGAGCTTGTCAACTGCTATACCTCAAAGATTTCTCTGCTCACTAAGGCTCAACAGACCATGTCCACTGATATTTCTGGCCTGAAGACTGAAACTTCAAAAATCAAAGGCATTGTCTCAGACATCCTGAAGCTGCTCCAATCTGGTTCTTCTCAGTCTGCTCCTACTGCAACAAATGCTTCCACTGAAGCTCCAGCATCTGTTGAGGGGGAGAACATCAGACCAACTCCAACTCCAACTCCTATTGAACGATTATTCAGGCAGTTGGACCCTCAAAGAAGAACCTCAGGCTCAACGTCCAGAATTGAAGTCATCACTGAGGCTGTACCTTTACAAAGTTTCATGCCTCCACCCTCAACTACCTCAGCACTGGTCTTCACCAACCCCATTCACACGGAAGCAACAACAACAACAACTGAGGTGCCTGAACCAATAACTACTGCTGAAGTACCTCAACCATCAGTTAGTACTGCCCAACCCGCTGACAAAGGGAAGGCTATTATGACTACTGATGTTTCACTTCCCAAGTTGGTAAATGCTCCTAAGGAAGTGCGCCCTGACCCTGATGCACCAGTGCTCATTGAAATCATCTTGCATAATGGGAAAGTGTTCAGGGGCACCAATGAACAAGTTGCTGAAGTAATGGAAAGGGAAGATAGAATCAAGGCTGAACTTCTGAGCAAGCCTGTGATTGCTGAGGTGGCAAAAGAAGTGATCAGGGAAACTGATCAATCTATAAAGGGGGAACAGTTTCTTCAACTACAGGCTGACATGATTAAGGAAGCAAACCAAAAGGCCAAGTTGATCACTGAGAGGAAGAAGAGGAACTATGAAAGGTATGTCTGGACGATGACCAAGACCAAAGGAGAAGGTCCCATCACTGACATCCTCATCCACCCATTTAAGAAGGGCGAGCCTCTTGGTGCAACTGTCCAAAGAGGACCAAGGGTGAATGAAGTCTACACTCCCTTCAAACTCTCAGACTTTGGGATCAAGGAGTGGGACATGATGGGACCCATCCTGAAGAAGAAAAAGAACAAGTGCATTCCTGAACTCCTTGGCAACCTGACAATGAAATATCAAGAGCTGGAAAGAGTTGCTAAGAGTCTGGGTATTGATCATCAAAAGGCACTTGATTCTCAGGGACTTGCTATTCCTACACATACTCAGGTCACTGGAAGAAAACGAAAGGAAGTCAAGCAGGAACCTGAGGATTTCATTGCTGCACTTCACTGCAACAGAGCTCCTCCTGCTGGTGTCTGGTTCGTTCAAAACAAAGTGATCAAGGAACCTGAGTATGGAATTGATGCGCGTGATGTGTCGTTGCGGTTTAGCAGTTTAATGCCTACTCAAGTTTTACATTTATATTTAGCCGACTTATCAATAACACACACACTTAACGATCAGTGTACCCAGTCAGTTTGCATTTAATGGTAAGCAGAATGTCGATCACTAAGAGTGGAACGTATTATCTAATTATCCTAATCAGTATTTTAATATCTAATGAGAGACTGCCACAGTTTGGTTATCTAATTAAACAGTAAATACTAATGAGAACAAATCAGCGAATAGCATACACATACACAGATAGATAGTAGAGAAAATAAGAAGGCTTGTCCTGATGATTAAGATAGCTTGTCACTTGTTTTATTGCTAGTTTTATATGAAGTGTATAAAATTAATCCGTACTCGTTGGCTATTATATCGGTGAGTAAACCCTTAATGATTACTTATGAATATCCTACTCATCCAAAGACATCGGAGTGAGTAGGCAAGGAAGGAGTATGGCGGCTCAGCAGTGCTCAGCTAGACACAATTTAATCGATGGGAAAGCAATTTTAAGGCGGGCATTTGATTATTGCGTACTCACAAACTACCGGCCATCAATCCTGATGGATTCAAAGCTTACTATTACAATAAAACAAAACTACTTAATGAATTAAATACATGCAGGACCTTCTTACAGCTCTAAGATCTTCGTTTGGGGTGTGTCTTGTGTTGCTTGTTCGTCTGAATTCGTCTCCTTAGGGTTATGGTGCACATAAAATTCGTCTAGGCCTTGGGGTATTTATAGTTTCTGTCCGAGGGTTCGATGCAGCGCATGTAATGATGAGATGCGGCGCATTGACTTAACTTTGCGTGGGGTCCAAGCTTATTATATTCTGGAATAGTCGTACACTGCCTTTCGATGTGGCGTAACTTGAATCTTTATGCGGCGCATGTCCTTTATTTGTCTTGGATTGTTTCTGGTGAAGTCTTGATAGTGATACGCCGTATGTCATTGTGTGATGCGGCGTATCTGGAGTAGAACGAGCTTGATCTTCTTCTTTGACCAGAGTTTCATATGCGGCGCATGGTAGAATTCCATGCGGCGCATTCTTTAAAGTCAGGCAATGGTCTTCGAATTCATCTACGTGTGATATTGCGGCGTATCTGTTGAGTGAGATACGGCGCATCTTCTGGGTTTCAGTAGACTTTTGACATCTTGTTCGTTTTACTTCGTAATTAGTCCAAAATCGCCAAGTTTCACCTTTTACCTGTTTTTACCTGAGAATCACTAAAGTAAACATTAAAGCACCGATTCTTATACATAATAAGGTAAAACAAGTTAAATAAATAGGATAAATGATGCTAATAAAATGTACTTATTTGAGTTCAACGTTTTAGCATGTAAGTTTCACTTTTTAGTAAACCGTTTCTTAAAAATTCTCTTTTTAGACATGAACATGTAATAATCGGATTTAAATAATTCACTTTTGTTATTTAAAATTTGGGAGAAGATCTGAAGAGAATTATCCTTAAGTATAAGTGAATTACTTACAGAGGATAGCTGGAATTCCAATTCAAGAGAAATTGAGATACTCAATGTTACCTGCATCGAGCCCTCTTACCTTTACCGCTTATTGCAAATTTCCAGTTATCGTAGATTTGATCACTTCATCTATGATTCTCTAGTTAGGTTCAGAATGTAATCTTCATGGCGATGCTAAAGTCATCTTTATCCTGAAAGTAAACTAACTTGTGCACGAGAGTAGTGAAACGATCAAAGTAGTTATCAAAAATCAATTATATTTATAAAAATTAAATGCGCCGTATTTTCGTTACGATCCAAAATACAAGATTTTTGATTTAGTAGATGTGCCGTATCGATAAAAATCGATGCGTCACTTCTGTTTAATAATTCGAAAACTGTTTTTAATTTTAAATATTAAATACACCGTATCTGTTAAAACAGATGCGTCGTATGGCGTTAGGGTTTCGAAAAACTCTTTATTAAAAATAGAATACGCCGTATCTTGGGGAAAAATACGTCGCACTCGAGTTATTAAACGCGTTGTATTTTATAAAATTAAAACGCAATACGCCGCATCCGATAAACAGATGCGCCATATCGTTTGTATCTGCATAGTACAACGTCAGTAGGTACTAAGAAAGAAAATAAAATAAAAATAAAATAAATAAAAAGAAAATTACAGAAAATTAAACACACAAAAACAGTAAATATGCAAATTATACAATGAATGCAAATTATCTAGTATACAACAAGTTAGGGGTTAGTGTATAAAAACTAAAAAAAACTAATTTAAATACTAATCAATTTAACAGAAAATAACAATTCACTCCCCGGCAGTGGCGCCAAAAACTTGATGCGCGTAATGCCTACTCAAGTTTAACATTTATATTTAGCCGACTTATGAATAACACACACACTTAACGAGCAGTGTACCCGGTCAGTTTGCATATAATGATAAGCAGAGTGTCGATCACTAAGAGTGGAACGTATTATCTAATTATCCTAATCAGTATTTTAATATCTAAGTTAGCTTTACAGTCTAATCTAATGATAGGGGGTTCAGCCTGAGAGACTGCCACAGTTTGGTTATCTAATTAAACAGTAAATACTAATGAGAACAAATCAGTGAATAGCATACACGTACACAGCTAGATAGTAGAGACAATAAGAAGGCCTGTCCTGATGATTAAGATAGCTTGTCACTTTTTTAATTGCTAGTTTTATATGAAGTGTATAAAATTAATCCGTACTCGTTGGCTATTATATCGGCGAGTAAACCCTTAATGATTACTTATGAATATCCTACTCATCCAAAGACATCGGAGTGAGTAGGCGAGGAAGGAGTATGGCGGCTCAGCAGTGCTCAGCTAGACACAGAGGTAATCAATGCACTAATATAAGGAAACCAAAGACATCAAACATATAAACTTTAATCGATGGGAAAGCAATTTTAAGGCGGGCATTTGATTATTGCGTACTCACAAACTACCGGCCATCAATCCTGATGGATTCAAAGCTTACTATTACAATAAAACAAAACTACTTAATGAATTAAATACATGCAGGACCTTCTTACAGCTCTAAGATCTTCGTTTGGCGTATGTCTTGTGTTGCTTGTTCGTCTGAATTCGTCTCCTTAGGGTTATGGTGCACATAAAATTCGTCTAGGTCTTGGGGTATTTATAGTTTCTGTCTGAGGGTTCGATGCGGCGTATGTAATCATGAGATGCGGCGCATTGACTTAACTTCGCGTGGGATCCAAGCTTACTATATTCTGGAATATTCATACACCGCCTTTAGATGTGGCATAACTTGAATCTTTATGCGGCGCATGTCCTTTATTTGTCTTGGATTGTTTCTGGTGAAGTCTTGATAGTGATACGCCGTATGTCAATTGTGTGATGCGGCGTATCTGGAGTAGAACGAGCTTGATATTCTTCTTTGACCAGAGTTTCATATGCGGCGCATGGTAGAATTCCGTGCGGCGCATTCTTCAAAGTCAGACAATGGTCTTCGAATTCATCTACGTGTGATATTGCGGCGTATCTGTTGAGTGAGATACGGCGCATCTTCTGGGTTTCAGTAGACTTTTGACATCTTGTTCGTTTTGCTCCGTAATTAGTCCAAAATCGCCAAGTTTCACCTTTTACCTGTTTTTACCTGAGAATCACTAAAGTAAACATTAAAGCACCGATTCTTATACATAATTACGTAAAACAAGTTAAATAAATAGGATAAATGATGCTAATAAAATGTACTTATTTGAGTTCATCAGGAATCTTCTTCAATGATGAGCTTGAGGAGAAAGCCTTTCAAAGAGTGAGTGACATTCATCTTGTAGACACCACCACTCTACTTGCATACAAGATGATGGCACTATAATTCAGGAACAGAGAGAATGAGGAGTCTATGTTACTGATGGATAAGATGATGAACGAGCGCCCTGATAAGGACATCCTACTGACTAAGAAGTAAAGCTCGAGCTCATGGGCATTAAGGAAGTCTTTGTACTTAAGCCCTGAGCATTTTGTAATAGATGATAGGGATGATGTAACTTTTGATGAATAAGATGATGGCACATGTTTAAAAAATTCAGTGTTACTTATGTGATTGTTAGTATCTTCAGTGTAAAAAGAAGCCCATTTGCTCACTTACACTGATCAAACACTTAGGCATAATTTATATCCAAATAGGGGGAGATTGTTGGGTTACTTCAGTACCCAAGTCTCATTAAACAAATATTTGAACACAAATTAAGCTAAGTGTTAGAAAACCTTAAACGTCTTCAAGTCCACTGGTACAAAAAGTTGTATTGGTCACGCAAAAAATGTGTGACGATATGCATATAGTCACACACGTTTTTTTTCGTTGTGTGTCACCAAAGGTCCCGCCACCGTAGGTGGCATATGCTCACATTGTTGAGTTCGTGGCCTTTTCCATCTAAAAAGAGTGACCAAAACCCCGAATATGTGTGACAAATTAGGCACAAGTTTTGTTGGATTAGTCAGTATCAGTGACCGTAAACACCTTATAGTCACACGAATGTTTTTTGAAAGTAACTATTGTTCGTCCTTTGGCCACTTAAATATATAATATATGTGACATTTGAGATGATTCTTTCTAGTAAATGTGTATTTTGTGTGACTATTTCCCGTCCTGTGGCCACATGAATATACAATAAATATGACATTTGTGATGATTTAGTCACACAATGGGTGTTGTTTTTTTGGAGTTAGTCACATACAATTTAAAACAAAGTGGCCAAAAGTGTTAATAAGTGTGACCATATGCTCTTTAAAGTGAACAAATTTGTATTTTGTGTGACTATTGATCATCCAATGGCAACATGAAGTTTATGTTTGTGTAGCCTTTTGTAATATTTAGTCACACAAACCATGTTTGTTTTGGGTATTTAGTCACATACAATTAAGCAAACAGTGGCCAAAAGCGTTAATAATTGTGACTATATGTTGTTTAAAGTGAAGAAATTTGTATTTTGTGTGACTATTGATCATCCAATGGCCACATTAATTTTATGTTTGTGTGGCGTTTTGTAATATTTAGTCACATAAACCATGTTTGTTTTGGGTATTTAGTCACATACAATTAAGCAAACAGTGACCAAAAGTGTTAATAAGTGTGACCATATGATGTTTAAAGTGCAGACATATATGTTTTGTGTGACTAATGTTCATTCAATGGTTGCATGAATTTTTAGTTTGTGTGGCATTTTGTAATATTTAGTCACACATCGAATTAAACAAAGAGTGACCAATAATGTTAGTACTGTTGGAGCAGAGTTACTACTGCTAGTATATATATAAAACAGAATATATACAAATGAAGCAAATATATATACAATTGTATTTCAAGTTGAATAAATGTAAAATCCTAAATTTTGAATTCTCAATTTTACGTCTAATTTGAAATTTTTCCTAAGTTATGAATACGATTAATTACGAACCTAAACTATACGTTATAAATAATAATTCAATAAATAAAAACTAACCTATGAATATACTTAAATATAAATTTGTTACAACTATAAAAACATTTCTAAAACATTTCAATGCCATCACAAGTTTGTAGAATTACACCATACGATTTGACCACAAATTAAGAGATCCCAATCCCATAAAATTCGGCCCTTTCTATCAATCACATAACCGACCCATTAAGGACTAATTAAACCAATTACTACTTTCCTTATATGCCTAGCACGCTCCTCCCCTATCAAATGTGATAACTTGTACTTTTCTCCCTCACCTCCCATTCATACGAAACAAACAACACACTCTGCTATTCTTTTCCTCTCATTGTCCAAGCGTTCAAAGATTGGTTGCTGTTGGGGTTTCGTTCGCCGGGTATAAGGATCGTTGGTGTTGGTGTTCATACGTAGGGTTTAGGGTTCGAAGGGTTGCTGTGGTATTGATTCGTGGGTTATTCTTCTATTCCGACAAGGAGTTTTGTTCGCGAGTTTGTTTCTGGTTCGAGGAGGATTCGAGGTGGTGTGCTGATCAGGGTTTCTTTGTCGAGGGTGTTAGTTTTGCTTTGGCTCGACTTTGGCTTGTGGGCGTAGGGGTTTCGGTTCATTCGTTCTCTTCTTTCGATCACGCTCCAAGGTTAACAAACTCAACCATGTTCGGTTTCTTTTTCTTTTATTTGATCAGAATCATGTCGTGTGTATATCTTATTGAATCGGTTAAAGCATGCTCGAAATAAACACAGGAAATCATAAACATATCATATAATTACAAATATGAATCGGCTGGAATTTTGTTGATATGTTTTCGATGGAATGACATAAAATAACGACTCGAGTATCCCATGAAATAATGAAATTGTAACCTAATATAATTGACTCGAATATGTTAGTAGTATTCAAAATATAAAGAGTGCATGGGAAATATTTGAAGAGCTGATTGCATGATAAACAAAAAGAAAAGTGTGTACGTGTGTGTGTGTTTAACAAAGGGATGTGTGAGTGTACATGGGTTTTATTTGTGTGCATGCATTTGTGTATATTATACTGATATATCAGATTTAATTTTAATTATATGCAAATCAATCATGTTCTAATTGTTGTGTCTCGAGTGTGTGTGCATGGTAGGATGTGTATATTTTATGATTCGTTTCGAATCGGGGGTGGGGTATGCCTTGATGATTTTAAGTCGTGAGTCGTGTGGGTATACATGTGAATAATTGTATTTTTGGTCGCCGCGGTCTAAACTAAGGTTGAGAATACGTTTAAATAAAATTGTGAAACGGCGGGGTCTAAAACAGTCATTTTGATTTTGATTTACGATATAAACCATAAAGTTAATTATTTGACATATTTAAACCTTCCGCTTTGATAATTTACAATTATAACCCTAAACTTTACTAAATTGACAAGATTAACCTTAAACCATTATATTGGTCATTTTAACCCTTAAATATTATTAATTGTCAATTATTGCGTTAAAGTATTAAATTACAAATTCGGGAAACTTACTAAATATGAAAAGTTGCTAATTCGGGAACCCTGTTAAAAGTGGATAGTTACTAAAAATGGAAAGCCGACTAAAATGAGCAATCTGATTTAAAATAAGTATTAATAATAAGCCGATCATGAATTCATGTAGATTCGCTGAAGAAGGAGTTTGCTTTCGATCTTTATGTTTCCGTTATGTTTGCACTTGCGGTCTAAGGTACATATATTCTGACATTCCTTATAAGGTTTCTCATGACTCTTGATCCTTGATTTTGACCCTTGAGCCTTTGATATGATTCTTTGATGCTTGGTATTCTGATCCATTTGATATTCCTTCATTATGATCAATATGATATGACACTTGATATAACCCGTTCGTTACCCTTTGTGACATCAGTATTCGAATCCTTTGATACTTTGAAAGTTTATTTGATATTATAACTGGATGTAAAAACCTTTCTTAATTATATCATGAAAATGTTTTAAGAAAAACTATTTTTAAATGATGTTTATGAGCACGATGCGATACCACTTTTATATGAAATTTTACTAACTTTTATGAAAACTACTTTTAAAGACTATCTTTAAGAAAACCGTTATTAAAGATTACTTTTAAGAAAACCATTATTAAACCTTTGTTATGAACCCTTGCACTAATTGATACGAACTTTTTGAATTGTGAACCTTTGATATGATCCCTTTCAAAATTGAACCTTGGCTTTGAACCCTATGCTATGATTCATTTGAACCTTTGATATGATACCTTTGATATGATACATTTGATATGACACATTTGACAAGATAACATTTGAAGTGATACATCTGATTTGATACATTGATATGGACCTTTGAATTTGGGACATTTGGGCATTTGATATTTGACCTTACCTTGACCCACCATTTTGATACTACGAGCCAATTTGTTATACTAGTCATAGGGGTTCCATGTCCATGTCATTGATGCACCGGTGGCATGACTCTAGGGTAGGAGAGTGATGACCTATCCCGTCCCATTATTTGATTTGTTACGGAGATGAAGTTATTTGGCCGCTTGGGGCGCACGGATGCATCCTAGATTTGATTTTATTTGTTTCGATGGATATGACCTTATATGATTTGATATGTATTTGGTGACTGATGGTGTGTGCGATACACGTCTTTCAAAACATTTGGGAGCTAGCTACTCCACCCATTTGAGGACACCCCTCCTAATGCATTTGGTATTCCGAGGTCTCCCCTCCGAATACATGACTGAAGACATTATGATATGATTTGATTTGATTTGGGCTCGTGGTGGATTACTGACCTAACCCTTTGACCTTTATACTTATACATGTAAACCTTCATATCGTTGTACTTTTGTTCATATTCCTTATACTTCTGTTATATTATGCCTCATGTTACTCCTTATGCATCATATTATTCTTTGTTCCTTATCTTTTGCTTCATTTATATATATCTGTCCACTGGGCTTTTTAAGCTCAGCCGAATTTCTTTTCCTGCGGCAGGTTTCAGTAGGAAGCTGGGTTATGAGTGGAGAGTACTTTGGACTTAGAAGACTATACCTTGATAGCTATTCTGGATTGGAGATGACTAGAAATGATTACATTTTCAGACTTAGTATTTCTTGTTGTTCTCATTTGTAACCTTGTACTTCGGATCTTTTCCTTTGTAACCTTTGAGATTCCTTTGTATTACTTATGTTGTATGCTTGTGTTTGCTTTGATATGTCACCATAATGTAGTACTTCTACCCTTATCGGGTTAGGGTGTTACAATTATGGTATCAGAGACCAGGCTGACGACTTGTAAAACATTAACCTAGACCTGTGAGTTTTGGACCATTAGGCTTCCACTGTAGGAACATAGGAGAACACTTTGAGAAATTGCTTTAGGATCTCCCCATAGGAACACAAGTTATTATTGGTGAGGAATGGGTAGACTAGGACATCTATGTATGTAACATTGCTTCTGCATCACTCTGATTCGTGCCTCTGCCTTTAGATATGCCTTATAAGAACATTTGTTTCAGAAGTTAGAAAGTTATGCTCAACCTAAGCTTAGAAACCAAGTAAGTTTGGAAATACCTCGGGAATTATATGGATACCTTACCCCATTTAAGTTTTCACTCTCTGATTTTGATCTCCATTTCCGACTTATTGATAAACAGTGTGATACCTTTCCGACCATCCTGAAGGTCATTCAACCATAATGTGTTTGACACATTCTGTGAATTCATTACCTATGCTGAATATGAAATGTATCGTCAGATACTATTTGACTCTGAAAATCCATTAATACTCCTATGAGAACTCTTGTAATTATTAACCACGGATATAGGAAGATTTATTCCCTCCCTTCGAATAATGAACCTTGTTTGTTAATCAGTCCTTTTGGAAGGATATGATGTTAAATACTATCTCGATATGGATTTGTTAACTAAGCATAATGATGCTGACGAATGATATCCCATACATCTCACTTTTGACAACAATACGATGTTCGTATTGCCAATGATACACACTCTAGCTATCGCTTGTGCAGAAGAATTAAACAAGATTCCCACTCCTTGAACTATCTGCTCATCTGTCTCAGCACCTTTGATGAATCATGTACTTGACCCTGATATAGAACTATCCATATGTTTTGACGAATGTATTCGTCCCACGAACCTGTATACTTTTGATATGATTAATGTTGAGGTCTTTTGGTTATGGTTTGGCCGGCTTCTCATAAAGCTACCATAGACTACCATATCTGATATATGACCTTAAGCTATCTGCTTCATTCTACTTTTATTATGATGGCTCTCTACCACTTAAATCTGTTGAGATTAATTCTGCTATGAAAGTATAAGACTCCGATATCCTTTGATTGACAAGTTTTCTCCTGTCACCTATTGGTATCCACCATTGGAAAGCTCTGGCATTGGAAGTATTTTGTTGTACAAAATTTTTCTAATGTTCGCTGATAAACCTCTTGGTGATTCCCTCCTACTTGGAAGTAGAGATAATATTGAACTGATCCTAGTTGAAGAAGCCTTGATGCCATAGAATTTGTGAGATTGAAGGAGCTGATGGAATATGATTTTTGCTCACTCTAGTGTTCCCTTGAGATGTTCCTATTAGTTTATGAAGAAGGAGAGAGAAACTGAGAAGAGACTCGATTATACCTCATGCAGCACGTAGAGACAACATTTCGAGCATCAAGACAACCAGACCGGAGGAGTCGAGCCATTCAACCTGGAGCTGGGCTAGAGGACCTGTCGAAGACACATAATCTTGCTTCTCTATTCATCTTGGTTGTACTAAGATGAATTGATAGCAGAAGCAGGTTTGCGGATGGTGGGATGCACAGTGATCATGTCAGAGGTTCACGTACTACACCATAATTTCAAGAAGAGGTGTTGAAGGCTTGAGGGACCAGACTCAAGCTTATAAAATTATTTTCACCGTATGATCAGATGGACAAGCGTAGACAGACTACTCGGACTTGGAAGAAATTCTGAATTTCTGTAATTAAATGGATAAATTTTCTTTCAAGCAAACATTTGTGTTTTGGATTAGTAATTTTGTGAAGGATGAAATTATTGATGACATATTTAATTTCTGCTTAACCCACTTAAGTTTCCATTACCGATGACAAGATCCTTTGAATGATTTAAGTTCACTGTTAGCAATTCCGTTCTGTGTTCATTCTGCGCACATTTGGAAGATGGTTTGTTACGAGAATTTTGACGAATTTTGGAAGACCTGACGCCTTGACGACGTGTTTCATTTGATGCTTACTGGATTCCGTTACGTTATTTGTACGTTCTATTTCTCTGATTTCATTCCGTGAATGATGTTTTGATTCGGACATACCCTGGGAGGTAGAAGGACTGTTAGGTGGTTAAGATAAGATGTTTAGTTCACGACTTGAGATAAAGTATGATCATCATGAGGGCATATTTATATGATGCTAGTATTATGACGTCTGGCCAAAGTGATAATACTTACATCATATAACGTGCACTTATTGTGATCATAGGATATTTCGAGGATTACCTTAGAAGCTTTAGAATTTTAGATATCTGATTGAGATTATCCGCGATTAGTGAGACTTTAGGTTCATTCTACCTATACGCTTAATCTGCCTTCATCGTTATTCGACTTGATACGTTTGGATACTCGGCATTCGTTTGTTGACCTCTGTGCTTCTGATGAGAATCTTAGGTTCTGTTGTAGAACTTTCTGCCGTTTGATGTTATCACACAATCTGTTCCTGTCAGTTAGGATTTGATTTGTTACTATGAAGGAGTACACCTACGTTTTGCTATACGTACGTTTCACATTCGTTGAATCTATTTCATTACGATCTGCTATGGGTTAAGATTTGAGATTTTGGTTTCTGAGGAAACAATGATCAGCTTGTTTATGAGGATACCTTTGTAAAGATATATGACGACGAGATTATTTGAGAATCTGAAGAGATAAACGTAATTATCACCCTCATATTTTCTGCGATTCGATACGTGCTCATCTGATTTGTCTATTTCTATTCCACGAACGAAATATCCATCAAATCCTATGTCTTCCTTGTATCTCTTCTGAGGGAATACAATTATCATCTGTTACGTTTGGTATATTACTCTTTGATTTGGAATTTGTACGATATGTCTTTTCTGAGGAAACCAAAGCTATTTTAATCAACAAGATAGAGTCATGAGAAACAAGTCATTCACACTTCCGTTTCGTTTCGTTTTCCTTTAATTTTCGAGGACGAAAATTCTCTTTTTAGAGGGGAAGAGTTGTAAAACCCTAAATTTTGAATTCTCAATTTTACGTCTAATTTGAAATTTTTCCTAAGTCATGAATACGATTAATTACGAACCTAACCTATACGTTATAAATAATAATTCAATAAATAAAAACTAACCTATGAATATACTTAAATATAAATTTGTTACAACTATTAAAACATTCCTAAAACATTTCAAAGCCATCACACGTTTGTAGAATTACACCATACGATTTGACCACAAATTAAGAGATCCCAATCCCATAAAATCCGGCCCTTTCTATCAATCACAAAACCGACCCATTAAGGACTAATTAAACCAATTACTACTTTCCTTATATGCCTAGCACGCTCCTCCCCTATCAAATGTGATACCTTGTACTTTTCTCCCTCACCTCCCATTCATACGAAACAAACAACACACACTGCTATTCTTTTCCTCTCATTGTCCAAGCGTTCAAAGATTGGTTGCTGTTGGGGTTTCGTTCGTCGGGTATAAGGATCGTTGGTGTTGGTGTTCATACGTAGGGTTCAAGGTTCGAAGGGTTGTTGTGGTATTGATTCGTAGGTTATTCTTCTGGTCCGACAAGGAGTTTTGTTAGCGAGTTTGTTTCTGGTTCGAGGAGGATTCGAGGTGGTGTGCTGATCGGGGTTTCTTTGTCGAGGGTGTTAGTTTTGCTTTGGCTCGACTTTGGCTTGTAGGCGTAGGGGTTTTGGTTCATTCGTTCTCTTCTTTCGATCACGCTCCAAGGTTAAAAACTCAACCATGTTCGATTTCTTTTTCTTTTATTTGAGCAGAATCATGTCGTGTGTATATCCTATTGAATTGGTTAAAGCATGCTTGAAATAAACACAGGAAATCATAAACATATCATATAATTACAAATATGAATCGGCTGGAATTTTGTTGATATGTTTTCGATGGAATGACATAAAATAACGACTCGAGTATCCCATGAAATAATGAAATTGTAACCTAATATAATTGACTCAAACATGTTAGTAGTATTCAAATATTTGGTACGTTTTGGGATGTCCAATTTTGACTTATAACATTATTACCTTTTCGAGTTTAAAAATAGAGTGAAATATGCGTACTTGTTGTCTTGTTTCGAATTGATATGAAACTTGGTTATTTTTTTTGGTCGAATGGTGTCGAAATATAAAGAGTGCATGGGAAATATTTGAAGAGCTGATTGCATGATAAACAAAAAGAAAGGTGTGTACGTGTGTGAGTGTTTAACAAAGGGATGTGTGAGTGTACATGGGTTTTATTTGTGTGCATGCATTTGTGTATATTATACTGATATATCAGACTTCATTTTAATTATATGCAAATCAATCAGGTTCTAATTGTTGTGTCTCGAGTGTGTGTGCATGGTAGCATGTGTATATTTTATGATTCGTTTCGAATCGGGGGTGGGGTATGCCTTGATGATTTTAAGTCATGAGTCGTGTGGGTATACATGTGAATAATTGTATTTTTGGTCGTCGCGGTCTAAACTAAGGTTGAGAATACGTTTAAATAAAATTGTGAAACGGCGGGGTCTAAAACAGTCATTTTGATATTGATTTACGATGTAAACCATAAAGTTAATTATTTGACGTATTTAAACCTTCTGCTTTGATAATTTACAATTATAACCCTAAACTTTACTAAATTGACAAGATTAAACTTAAACCATTATATTGGTCATTTTAACCCTTAAATATTATAAATTGTCAATTATAGCTTTAAAGTATTAAATTACAAATTCGGGAAACTTACTAAATATGAAAATTTGCTAATTCGGGAAACCTGTTAAAAGTGGAAAGTTACTACAAATGGAAAGCCGACTAAAATGAGCAATCTGATTTAAAATAAGTATTAATAATAAGCCGATCATGAATTCGTGTAGATTCGCTGAAGAAGGAGTTTGCTTCCGATCTTTATGTTTCCGTTATGTTTGCACTTGCGGTCTAAGGTACAGATATTCTGACCTTCCTTATTAGGTTTCTCATGATTCTTGATCCTTGATTTTGACCCTTGAGCCTTTGCTATGATTCTTTGATGCTTGGTATTCTGATCCATTTGATATTCGTTCATTATGATCCATATGATATGACACTTGATATAACCCGTTCGTTACCCTTTGTGACATCAGTATTCGAATCCCTTGATACTTTGAAAGTTTATTTGACATTATAACTGGATGTGAAAACCTTTCTTAATTATATCATGAAAATGTTTTCAGAAAAACTATTTTAAAATGATGTTTATGAGCACGATGCGATACCACTTTTATATGGAATTTTACTAACATTTATGAAAACTACTTTTAAAGACTATTTTTAAGAAAACCGTTATTAAAGATTACTTTTAAGAAAACCGTTATTGAACCTTTGTTATGAACCCTTGCACTAATTGATATGAACTTTTTGAATTGTGAACCTTTGATATGATCCCTTTCAAAATTGAACCTTGGCTATGAACCCTATGCTATGATTCATTTGAACCTTTGATATGATACATTTGATATGACACATTTGATAAGATAACCTTTGATATGATACATTTGAGGGTAAAAGCTATAAAATACCATCGTACTTTTCAAAATGTACCAAGTTGAACCATGTACTTTTTTATTGCTTACTTGACCAACGAACTTTCAAAATTTTATTCGACTTGAACCATATCTTTTCTAATTATCCACGTGTAATTTCTTTTTATTTTTTTTAATAAATAAGATATGGTTCAAGTCGAATAAAAATTTGAAAGTTCGTTGGTCAAGTAAGCAATAAAAAAGTACATGGTTCAACTTGATACATTTTGGAAAGTACGATGGTATTTTATAGCTTTTACCCTACATTTGATTTGATACATTGATATGGACCTTTGAATTTGGGACATTTGGGCATTTGATATTTGACCTTACCTTGACCCACCAGTTTGATACTACGAGCCAATTTGTTATACTAGTCATGGGGGTTCCATGTCCGTGTCATTGATGCACCGGTGGCATGACTCTAGGGTAGGAGAGTGATGACCTATCCCGTCCCATTATTTGATTTGTTACGGAGATGAAGTTATTTGGCCGCTTGGGGCGCATGGATGCATCCTAGATTTGATTTTATTTGTTTCGATGGATATGACCTTATATGATTTGATATGTATTTGGTGACTGATGGTGTGTGCGATACACGTCTTTCAAAACATTTGGGAGCTAGCTACTCCACCCATTTGAGGACACCCCTCCTAATGCATTTGGTATTCCGAGGTCTCCCCTCCGAATACATGACTGAAGACATTATGATATGATTTGATTTGATTTGGGCTCGTGGTGGATTACTGACCTAACCCTTTGACCTTTATACTTATACATGTAAACCTTCATATCTTTGTACTTTTGTTCCTTATCTTTTGCTTCGTTTATATATATCTGTTCACTGGGGTTTTTAAGCTCAGCCGCATTTCTTTTCCTACGGCAGGTTTTGGTAGGAAGCTGGGTTATGAGTGGAGAGTACTTTGGACTTAGAAGACTATACCTTGATAGTTATTCTGGATTAGAGATTTCTAGAAATGATTACATTTTCAGACTTAGTATTTCTTGTTGTTCTCATTTGTAACCTTGTACTTCGGATCTTTTCCTTTGTAACCTTTGAGATTCCTTTGTATTACTTATGTTGTATGCTTGTGTTTGCTTTGATATGTCGCCATAATGTAGTACTTCTACCCTTATCGGGTTGGGGTGTTACAATAAAACTCAAATGTATATAAATGAACCAAATATACATACAATTGTAATGTCGTATATAATCAAATTCTCAACTACCTTAAGTTAAAACCTGTTGACTCTTCGCTGCCTTAGCTTGCTTTTGCAAGTTTCACTAGACCAAATGTTTTCGCTTCGTTAGTACTAATTTTAGTCCAGGATTTTTTTCTGACATCTCGTTGGACAGTTGCTTGACGAGTAGATCTTTTTTTTGCCGCTCGCGTCTCTCATTATCAAGTTGAGTTTGATGTAACTCAAGTCTTTCATCAGTTTCTTTTCTGCTTCGAGGAAGATTAAAATACCTCTTATATGTAACTCCACTTCCCACTCCTCTTGCATAACCTCCATTTTCCTTACCAAACACAACTGTCATGGCATCAGTGCCATCATCAACATTCAAGGTTCCTTACTTGATCTTTTCATCAGCTTCTTTCTGGAAAAAAAAAAATATATATATGGGAAATGTTAGTATTAAAAGTTAGTACGGCTAGTACACAGTAATGCTGCTGGTATATAAGCATGATAATAGAATTTGCTGTCAAATTTACAAGTTTATCTGCCAATGATCTNTCATGGCATCAGTGCCATCATCAACATTCAAGGTTCCTTACTTGATCTTTTCATCAGCTTCTTTCTGGAAAAAAAAAAATATATATATGGGAAATGTTAGTATTAAAAGTTAGTACGGCTAGTACACAGTAATGCTGCTGGTATATAAGCATGATAATAGAATTTGCTGTCAAATTTACAAGTTTATCTGCCAATGATCTAGTCTCAGCATCTGGAGATTCTCCATCTTTGTTTTCCCTTCCTTTGATCCACAATACACTAAAGCCATTAGTTTTACCTGTGAATAATAATCGTCCATTTCTTCCTCTATCTGCTGACGTAACTCATCCTATAAACAGATGTTACGAACTGTAAGAAACCAAGACACTAATAATGCTGCATAATACAAGATCTGCCAACCATGAAACAGTAAAAATATACATGGGTTGGCTTTGGTGACTGAGAATGAACTATGCCAGAAAATACAGATGAGAGAATTTTTAGCCAGGCATCTCATGTATCATCCTCACCCGTGAAAATAGCATGTAGCCCCTGCAAGAAACAAGTAATGTGCTTAATGCTAAAATAAAAGAAGACAAAATTAGATGTCCCAAATATAAGTTTAGCATCAAAAACCAACATACCGGGGCAGACCCTTGCATATCAACTCGGGCAGCAAATAATCCAGATGGCTGAAATGTTCTGCAGTGCCAAACCTGGAACGAATAAATGTCAAACACATTACCAAGCAAGCAAATCACTCACATTTGGTACAAATGAAACAGTTTCACAAAAAGCAACCATATTTGAGTTAATTTCCTATATAACAGATGTTATGTTATATCTTTTAATAGATCACTTATGCGATTGCGATAAGCAAACTCCAACTGTTCAGCAACATCCTCCCGGAGTAGAAACCAATTAACACTCCCTTTACGAGCAAAACAGTGGCCTCTTAAAACACGTCAATTGTCTCCATTCCAATAAACAGGAAAACTTTGTCGTCTTAATAAGTCTACCTGCAACGATTACCACCACATGAGTTTATAATCAAAAACATGTTTTAGGCTAGTTTTAATCCACGAAAATCAATATAAATCATTTTATATTCGATTACACATTTAAGAAAATATAAATTAAATATGTGTTTGAGCATACCCATGAATAGAGTAGGATAGGTGAGATGAGGGTGATGGTGGCTTGATTGTGATGGTGGTGGATGTGGTGGTTATCTCGAGCCAAACAACCGAAGCAAACAAACTCACCCATACAGTTCCCTTGTCTTGATGACGGTGATGGCGTNGAAAATCAATATAAATCATTTTATATTCGATTACACATTTAAGAAAATATAAATTAAATATGTGTTTGAGCATACCCATGAATAGAGTAGGATAGGTGAGATGAGGGTGATGGTGGCTTGATTGTGATGGTGGTGGATGTGGTGGTTATCTCGAGCCAAACAACCGAAGCAAACAAACTCACCCATACAGTTCCCTTGTCTTGATGATGGTGATGGCGTGGAGGAGCGATGGTTGGTGGAACGATGGCGAGATAAGGTGGTGAAGTGTGGCGGTGGTGTGAGTCGGTTCTAGAGAGAAGGAGAAGAGATGAATAGAGAGAAGATAGAGATGACTAGTGTTAGTATTTTGATTTTGGGTGAAAAAGGGATGGGATCTTGAGCGTGAGATTGAAATTTTGGGGAAAATTAAGGGGCAGGATCTTGAGCGCTATATTAAAATTTTGGATACTTTGGAGATTGAAAGTCTATCAAATGAGCTCGAAATGCTTAATGAGTTGAGCTGAACCTTACTTAAGTTGGACTCGAGTTGTTGTTGAGTTCTCGAGCTTGTAAGTGTACTGGGTGTAAATACTTATTTATGAATGTATCAATGTTTTTTAGCTGAAGTCGAACCGAATTCAATTCTTAGGTTATTTTATATTTCGATTTTAAAATGTGTACAAAAACAAAATTTTACAGATAAATCGAGCTTTTCGAGTCAAGCTCAAGCCGAGTTTAAACTTTCTCGATCCCGGATAACATGATCGGGAGGTCCCTGGATATTTGCTTCTTAGTNCTTTGGAGATTGAAAGTCTATCAAATGAGCTCGAAATGCTTAATGAGTTGAGCTGAACCTTACTTAAGTTGGACTCGAGTTGTTGTTGAGTTCTCGAGCTTGTAAGTGTACTGGGTGTAAATACTTATTTATGAATGTATCAATGTTTTTTAGCTGAAGTCGAACCGAATTCAATTCTTAGGTTATTTTATATTTCGATTTTAAAATGTGTACAAAAACAAAATTTTACAGATAAATCGAGCTTTTCGAGTCAAGCTCAAGCCGAGTTTAAACTTTCTCGATCCCGGATAACATGATCGGGAGGTCCCTGGATATTTGCTTCTTAGTGTCTGTGACAAACGGTATACACCTACCAAGCCAGTGCAACATGCATGACCAGTGATAATGGCTAATTCACATGGGTCATAGGTCATGTGCATTAGGTTATCATTGGTCACATTCATTAATGGGTATTTAACATCATATGGGTCATATGCGTTGGGTTATATTTGCTTAGAGTGTCGTCATGTTACGAGTTACGACACATCCATGACTGTTGACAATTGGTAACTAAACATGGGTAATGGGTCATGTGCATTGGGTTGTAGTGACTTACATATATAGTGTCATGTTATCGACCAATACATTACTGATGATCGACAATGGGTAATTAACATGGGTCATGGGTCATGTGCATTTGGGTTGTAGTGGCTTATAGTGTAATGGAAACCATTAATGACCGATGATAATGGCTAATTTACATGGGTCATGGGTCATGTGCAGTAGCTTTTCTTAACTAAGACAAAAAACTTGGGCGGATTTCATACTATTGTGACAAGTGTCCCTAGGGGTGTCCCCACCAAGTACATCTTACCATGGTTCTCAGGATCCCGATCCTGCTCTTAGGATCTTACGATTTTACGATACTGTAAAGCAAAAACGATCTGGATCTTACATAGGATCTTTGAAAGCTTAAGATCATAAAGGATCCCGATCTTGACAATAGGATCTTAAGATCTCATCCGATCCGATCCTACTTTTCTCGGATAACAAATTAAAAAACTGCAAATTTCTAGATTATTCTTTTGTAGAATTTAAACAACAACATGTTAATCTTATTAAACATTTCATAACCATTATTTAGGATAACATTTTCGATGAAACATTCATATAATTTTGTATCTATGATATATAATAATTTGTAAATTTGTATAATATTACAAAAACTATTAAGAAAATGACATTATAGTAGGATCTCACCATATTTACTCTTTGGGCGACCTTTTAAATACAAAATACACTAAAATACAAATGTACCTTTAATACTTTCAGTTTTTAAACTTTTAATGTACTTTTTATACTTTTAGTTTTTATACTTGTAATACTTTTAATCATTTATATATATAAAAGCTTATACAACACACTTCATACACTTCAATATAATCCTCTCTTTCTCTTTCACATTTATAACACCCTCGGTTACAATTGACCAAGTAAACAGATCTAGGGTTTTGATCCTCTCTTTCTCAGTTTTGTCTTACATTTGTTAGAAACTTGTTAGTTTATGTATTAGATTTATGTGGTGTTGTTTTTGCGAATAATTAGAGCAAAAGAGATATTAAGGTGTGTTTGGATTAGCTTGTTTTGTGTGGTTATCGGCTTATTATGTTTTGGGGAATAAGCTATTTGGTCCCGTATACCCCCTTAGAGCTATTTATTCTTAGGCTTAGGTTGACTATCTGTTATAAGAATTGCGTTGCATTTGTATTGAGAGAATAAGGAAGAACATGCTGTGTTGGTTTTGCGAATAATTAGAGCAAAAGAGATATTAAGGTTTGCTTGGATTAGCTTATTTTATCTTAGGCTTAGGTTGACTGTCTTGTATAAGAATTATGTTGCATTTGTATTGAGAGAATAAGGAAGAAAAGTGGCGGATGTGTGTGCGAATATTTAGGCTACAACATCCAAGTATCAAAGATGGAAGAAGTATCAACGATGTTGGTTTACTGCATTCCATTCTTTTTTATGATCTAAATGAGTATGGAATTTCAATATACCTTTCCATTCTCAATTCCCATACAGTTCCTTTTGTTATTTCAACAATCTAGCAATGCGCCTGGTGCAGGCCTTTGCTCAAAGGGAGTTGAAACGACAAAAGGAGCTGTAGCGGGAACTGAGAAGGGTTACGTATGTTGGTTTACTGCAAATACTATTTTTTTCTCATGTTTGCACACATGAAAAAGTAATGTCATGACTGCACAATTTCATGCCTGCAAGAAGGGTAAGAAACACTATTTTTTTCTTCACTGTCAATTGACTACTTTTATAGTTTTGAGACACTAACCAAGCATACCTTTTTCTCTATAAAAACCAAACACACCAAATAAACTCCCACAACCCCATTCTACCTAATGAAACAATGAGTTCCAAGAACAAAGGTTGTTTCAAACACACCCTGAATTGCAACATTATCTTTTATTTCATTTACACTATATATTTTTTTTAATTTTAATATATTTTTTTATTTTTTTGCAGAAATCATTAACATTGACAGCAGTGACTCAAGTGACTCAAGTTCATTTCACATATCAAGCGGTTCTGAAGGTCCTCCAAATACATGGGCAGACTACTTTCCAAAGGGATATTCTGGATCAGGCACACCAAAAGAAGATGCTAGGAAGGTTAAAACTCCAAAAAAGACTGCCCAATGTTTGTTCAAAAGGGAAGGGTAGAAAGAAAATGTATTAGTTGAGTTAGGAAGTAATTTGAATAAACCTTGTAATCCTTTTGTACTACTTTATTTGACTTTATGAATAAACATGTTGTAATCCTTTCAGATTAGTAGATTTTTAGAATGTGTACATTTTATTTCCAGTATTTTGTAATTTTTCATTTCAAGTTTTAATGGAAAATGTTTAATTTTAATTTCCGTACTTTGTCATTGCTCAATTTTCTCATTAATTGTTACAATATTTTGATTGTTGTGTTCATTAAGAAGAATTTGGGATATATTTTTTATTATGTTAATCAAAAGTTTCTGCTGCTAAGAAAACGTTACTGCAGGTGGGTTTGTACTGCTAGATATGATAGTGCAGGGGTGGATTGGTAACATTTACACTCAACAGTTTAAATCCCCAATTAATTTGATAATTCAGTTTCACGCACACATAATTTCTCTCTAATCACAAACACTAACATCTTTTGTCAATAATTTTCAAAATCCCCAAATCACAAAACCCTAATTCACGATGGTGATGGCAATTGAATCAAAACGCACATTTGTTAACAGACACAACATGGTCGCTTTTTTGAAGAAACCTAATGGTTCTGAAGGATTCACACAGATAATCGATTTCTTGAATGCTACCCCTATTAAGTATGCATTAACTGTGAGTCCTCCTATATGCATTTCTTTTATTAAGCAGTTTTGGGCTACTGCTAAAGCCATAACTGTTAATAAAGAAAAACAGATTAAGGCTAAGGTAGATGGCCAAAATATACTCATAACTGAGTCGTCTATTAGGGAATCTCTTAACCTACCAGATAATGAAGAGATTGAGTGTCTTGATACTGCTGCCATTTTCAAACGTTTGAAAAAAATGGGGTATGAGAAGAAGAAGAATGATAAAATAAAATTTTACAAAGGTCTCTTCTTATCTCAGTGGAAATTCTTGATTCAGACTCTCTTACATTGTTTGAGTCCTAAAACTACAGGTTGGAATGAGTTTGGTACCACCATGGCATCAGTAGTGATATGCCTTGCTAAAGGAAAACCTTTCAATTTTTCAAAAATGATTTTGGAGGGTATGATCAAAACCTTGGCTGATGATGGTACTTCTTTATTATATCCAAGGTTTTTGCAACTTATTATTCAAAAACAGTTGACTACCATTAAAAAACATAAAGGAACTTATGCTGCCCCCTTACTACAAAAGAAAGTATTTTCAAATCTGAAAAATAATGGCAAGGATTTTTCAGGAAAGGTTACACCACTTTTTCCATATATGGTGAACTGTGGAAAACTAGAAGGGGGGGTTGAATAGTTTTACGTCTTTTTAAATTTATAAAAACTTTGGTTATGAAAACTTCGATTCCAATTTTATGTGATATCAACTTGCAATTATAAACAACAAAGTATAGTAATAAATATAATAGGAAACATGCAAGTAAATAAGTAAGGAGATAAAAGTAGAAAGATAGCACCGTGAGACAAAGGATTTATAGTGGTTCGGCTACNGGGGGGGTTGAATAGTTTTACGTCTTTTTAAATTTATAAAAACTTTGGTTATGAAAACTTCGATTCCAATTTTATGTGATATCAACTTGCAATTATAAACAACAAAGTATAGTAATAAATATAATAGGAAACATGCAAGTAAATAAGTAAGGAGATAAAAGTAGAAAGATAGCACCGTGAGACAAAGGATTTATAGTGGTTCGGCTACGAATCTCCTCTTCGTCCTACTCCACTCCCCGAGCACCTAACTCGGGAGTTTTCTTCACTATGTCAACAAGCTCCCTTATGGCGGAGAAAACCTTACACAACTTTTGCTTACACCAATTTACGACACTAAGCTAAATGTCGGGTTCTAATTGTAGCTAGAACCAATCTCACACCACTACACGACTTGGCACGACTTCTACACAACTTATACACTCCACAACTTCTTCACTACTTCACACCACTTCACTACTTCACTACTTCTTCTTCTTTACACAACTTCTATTCACAACTAACACACCTAGATCTATCTAATTACCAGCACACCACACCTTCACAAATGATTTACACAATATACACTACTAATCTACAATACTTCTTAAACTTGATGTTGAAGGAGTATTCTTCTCTTGCACTTTGCATGAGGATGGATGAAGAGGGATTGAATCACTCGAAACAAGGACTAATAATCTTATGATCAAAGGGTTTTGAAAGATGTTTGGAGAGGATTGGATCTGAAAATTTTAGTGCAAAAGGTGAGGAAAAATACCAGGTTTGAGGTGGTATTTATAGGCAAACTTTTCTGACAACAGGAGCATGCCGGCCCCCTTAAATGGAGGCCGGCCCCCTTAAAATTAAGTTGGCCGCCCCTTATAATTAAGGGGGCCACCCACCTGTAACGGCATAATTCTTTGTCTTTTTCTGGGGAAAGTTTATTTGGTGAAAAACTAACTGATTTTGGTTAAAAATTTGAATTCATATATTTAGTGTGATTTAAACATTTTCCTTTATTACCAAAAGTGTTTTTCAAAATTATATAATATGTTTATATTATTTAATAAACTTTGTAATAATTAAATAAATACCCCTTTGATCATGAAATGTATTAAACACTTGTTTATTCATAACTTAAGTGATTTAGTTGGATAAAATGATATAAACTAACTTAATACTTGTTTACGTAGTAATCTTACGTTTAATGTTTTTACATTTTGTAATCGTCAAAACATAGAGATATCGAAAAATATAAATAACGTTTTTATGCATTATTTATATCAACATGAACCTTCCACAAAAACAGGGTGAGGATGTCATGGGTGTGGAGCATGATATGTTGGAAGGGGCTTCCACTTCTGCTGCTAGCTTAGAAGCAGAGCAGGCCAGTGGTAACACATCCAAAAGTGATGAGGGTAGTTCTGAAACACATGAATTGATGGATACTGATGTACAAAATGTCAACTCCAATGATCCATCTTTCGGGCTAGGTAACACAAGCCGAAGTGGTGAGGATAGAATGAAACTTATACAGGATTTGAAGGCCTATTGTACCAAGTTAGAAGAGGATGTTCTTGGCCTCCAAAAGCGCACAACAAAACAAGGTGCAAAGATCAAAAGGTTGAACTTGAGAGTTCAATATTTGGAAGGTCAAAAGAGGTCAAGAAAAGCTCAGTTCAGAAGGTTGAAGAAGGTGGGCACAGCACACAGGGTGAGTTCTTCTAAGGCTACTAGTTTGGAGGATGCTCCCAAACAGGGGAGGAATGAAAGCAGAGTCTCAGGGGAGGAAACAACAAACGCTGAAGGTGCTTGTGCTGATATGTATGTGGATATGGGTATTGGGATTGATAATGATGATAATGTGGATGATGAGTATTTAGTTGCTAACAGGGTGGGTAATGAGGCGGTTTTGGAAGATGTAAATAAAGAGCAGGTAATGGAAACTAATACTAGTTTGGGAGAAACTGCTGCTACTAGTAATGTTGAAGAAATGGCTAAGGTGGTACAACAAGATGTTTCTGCAGCTACAACAAATCAAGTTTCTACTGCTGAAGAGGTTGCAAAGACAGTTGATGAAGCTGAAATAGCTAACTTTATGGATGAGAAAAGGAGATCTAAAGTGTCTGAAGTGGAAACAGATGAGCAAGTAGCATTCAGTCTTCAAGAAAAGGAGAAAAAAATAGCTCATGGAGAGTTAATGCAAGCTATTATTGATGCTGATGAAGTTCTACAGGCTAGAGTTGCAAAACTTTACAAAGATAAGACTTTAACTAATGATGACAGAGTACAAAGACTTGCTGATTTGATAAATGCAAGAAGTGAAGAAGTAGAACTTGCTGATTTGATAAATGCAAGAAGTGAAGAAGTAGCTTTGAATGAGCTAATTCAGCCAACAAAGCAAGCTCAAAGTCAGAAGATGAAAAGAAATCCCACAAAGGCTCAGCGCATGAGTGAAATGAAGGTATACTTAATGCATCAATGTTGTTATAAATCTGCTCAACTCAGGAGAATGACATATGACGAAATTGAACGTCTATACTACCGCATCAAGAGATATGTTGATAAGTTTATCCCCATGGGTACAGAAGAAACACCATCAAAGAAACAAAAGATCATTGAAGACAAGCCTGCTGAGAAGAAGAATGATTCACAAAGAAAACAAGACAGCACTTCTCATGATCAGATGATGGTGATTTTTCCTGAAACATTATATGTTGATCCTATTCAAGCTAGACATCCAATCATGGACTGACAGATTTACCAAGATAAATTTGGAAAGGCTTGGAAGATAATCAGGGCTGGTGGAGGATCAACAGTGTACAAAAGGTTTGAGGATTTGATAAGAACAATTGACAGAGAAGACTTAGATAGATTATGGGAGTTGGTTCAAGAAAAATTAAAAACAGACAAGAAGCAAGATGTGAAATAGCAAGAGTTGTGGGTTGAATTACATAGGTTATATAAACCTGATCTAGCTGATACCTATTGGAACTTCCCATGTCATGATCTCTCAACTTTATGGAAGTTTCATGATAGCTGCAATGTACATCACTTATCAGCACAAGGTGGACTTGATGTTTTTATGCTTGCAGAAAAAGAATATTCTTTGAGTGCTAGTTTACTTGGTGTGATGATATCTATAAAGATCATATGTGAAGAACGTACAGAGGCAGTTAAAGATCTCATTGAAAGAATTTTTGCTCAGTATGAGAGAGCATGTTATGGGGATCTGAAGAAAACAAGCTGATAAGGTGTTTGGAGGTAGCAGGGGTTTAGCTTCTCTGTTTTCATTATGTTGTAAAAAACCTTTTGGTAAGTACTATATAATTCACCTTTTGTGAGATTACAACTCTGTTGTTTGTACAAAAGTTACTACTGTTATTATTAAGTTACTACTGCTATTATTAAGTTACTACTGTTATTACAATAGTTATTTGCATTTTCCATTTATCATGTATATGCACTTGCAGGCACTTTAGTAACATGTTACTTCATTAAAGTTGAAATTTGACTTTAGAAAGTCAAGTAACACTGTTCCTAGGGGTTACAAAGTACATAAGTTATCAGAAATGTGTGACCATATGTATCGATTTGTGACGACACTTAAATAATGTGTGACAAAATATGACTATGACTAATATCAAGGTTAATGATAACTGAGTTCACATTTTGCTATAAATAATAGTCACATGAATATTTCACAATGTGACTATTTTGAATGTATTGGTCACATATAATACCCTTATAACGTGGCCATAATCATGATTTAGATACACATTTGTGATATGGTGTGACTATTGTAAAGCCTATAGTCACATGATCGTGCTACAAATATATGTGACTATACACATTAGGATTTGGCAAGCAAACACACACTAAACTTTGGACACACATATTAACTTACGTGACCATATGTATCGAATTTTAGTTACACTTAATCATGTTTCTATGGTTTAGTGTGACCATATATGACATTTGGTCACACTCTTCAAGTGTGTGACATATATTTGTCACTTTTAAATGCATATCGTGACTAACGCTTCAAACTTACTTTTCAGTCGTCAACCATTTCAAATTCATACGTGGCTAAATATTCAGCAAAGAATAGCAGTCACGTTTAAATAATGTGTGAAAAACTTGACTATATAATTTAGCCACATACACAATTACTTCATGTGATCATATATGGATTTTGGTCACACTGTTCAATTGTGTGACATATATTTGTCACATACGTATATATATAGTGTGACTAATGTCTCAAACTCATTTGTATCTTTCACACGTACCAAATTATAAGTGACTAAATAATCCAAATTTTTTTTCCAGTTACCTCTAGTCACATAAATATTTAAATGTATGACAACAGAATTCCGAAATGGTCACACAAGTCGGATCAAGTGTGGCTGTTTATTTTATTCTGGTACATTTAGTCACGTAAATATGTTACCGTGTGACAGTTCCAAATACGCTATGTGTGATGAATACCAGTTTTTGTACTAGTGGTCACTGAGTGAACATTTGCTCAGTGAGTCACCTTTAGGATGCCAAGGACGAGTCTAAGAAGAAAGCCTCTCCACTCAGTGAGGCGGATCTCAGTGAGTGGCACCTTAGCCAAAGAAGAAGGTGATGGGTTCAGTGAGTGATGACAATAACTCACTGAACCCGAAGACTCCTCAACAACTAAAGCAATATGATTTAAAGACTGAAGACTGAAGACCTAAGGACTGAAGATTAGGCGGGATGGAGCGGGAAAAGTTTGAAGAGATAAGACGTTGTCCTTATCACCTGAAGTCAAACTTTCCTTGAAAGGCAAAATGTCAGGGACAGTGTCATCACTGCTACTCAGAAAGGAGAATTGTCTTATGCCCAAAATAGCCCAATGTAACAGGGACAAAATACGTAAGTATTTTGTCTCCACTAGCTTAGGTCATCATTTGTCTTTATCATAACGGTTGTAAAACACTTGTGTATAAATAGGAAACATAAGAGAGGAGTAAAAGTTGACAAGTTTGTGCAATTAATGCTTAGACACTCACAAATAACTTTTACTCCTCCAAAGAACAACCTAGTCCTTGAGATAGCTCAGTAGGACCTTTAGTTGTCACTCAAGCTTAGCTTGGGTTGAGAGAGGAGTCATACCATACTTGTCATTTCAATCCCAAGTGTTGTTCCGCAAACACTTGGGTATAATTCTTTGATTGATTTCTAATAAGAATTAAACGTTGAAAAATATCTTGTCTATTTACTTTATGTTTTTATTCAAAAGTCTTTCAAAGCATTTCATTACTTCACTTAAGCATGGTGCATGTTTAGATTAACTTTGTAGTTAATTTAACCGTGTAAACGGGACCAACAATTTCCCCATTGATGAAGTGTACTTCGGCAATTTGTCAAATGGCATACGGAGCCAATCCTGATGCTCTGGATGAATATCTGTAAATGGGTGCGACAAAAACTCATGAGTGTCTCCAAAAATTTTGTGAGGTCATCATGGAGTTATATGGTGAAGCTTTTTTGCGAAAGCCAACATATACTGACATTGAAACACTCTATGCTCATCACTTCTAAAAGCATGGGTTTCCTGGGATGAGGAAGCATTGATTGTACAGATTGGCCATGGGCGAATTGCTCAAACGCTTTAAAAGCTCAATTTGCTAAGGGTGATCACGAGTGAAATCCATTAATTTTATTGGAAACGATCGCCTCCCAAGATTTATGGATTTGGCATGCGTTCTTTGGTGTCGCCGGGATGAATAACGACGTGATGTTTTACGTCAATTGCCTCTTTTCAATGATCTCAAAGCAGGGAGAGCACCGGATGTGAATTTGTTGCTAACAATGTGGCTTATAAACGGGTATATTATCTTGCTGATGGAATATATCCGGAATGGTCCAATATTATTAAGTCCATAAAAAATTCAGGGACGAATGATCACAAACGAATCTATAATACTATAAGATTCAGTCCCTAAATTTAATGTGGAGTTATGATGATAGAGTTTTTAGAGTTAGAAACAAGTTGGAGTCGTTTAGTAGTTGCATAGAGTACAAGATAGCTAATGGTCGGAACTCAATGCAGCCTCATAATAACTATACAATCATGAAAGGAGATGAAGTACAAGGGTTGCCTGAATTGATCACATGACATTTAGTATAGAATTAAAAGTCGGTTAGATGAAGTGCAAGGCTTGCGAATGGTTGCAAGAATAATTAATGATTTAACCTAATTCATGCCTATATAAACCGGCCAAAATCACATTTAGTATGTACATTTGAAGATGATTCACACATCTTTTAGATCTTTGATTATTGGTAGCGGTATGTAAATTATCTTTTGCAACATTTTTGAGATGATTCACACATCTTTTAGATCTTTGTAATTAACTTGGTCTTCTTTTTCTTAATTTAGTTATCATACACAGGTACCATGAAAATCACACAAGATCATGCATGCTCAGATAAATGAAACCAAAGATTGGGATACCAACTATTTTCTTTGTTTCTTACATATTTAGGTGATTGTTATAGATAAGCATATATATAGATATATGTATTATGTTAATGCATTTTCATATACAAGTAATTTATGTGCGTTTTCTATTGATGTAGCTCACATGTGCGAATTGATTCAAGAAAATGTGCACGAGCATGTATGTAAAGCAACATTTAAATGGTTAAATGATACTTTTTAGCGTGATTAGTTTATGTAAGTAGTTGCTTTCGAATGCTCTTTGAGGAATATTAGAATGAATTTATCGTGTGCAATTAAATTATTATTGAAAAGAAGAAGGTCCACACACGCAAAGTGTTTTTTCTTTTTCTATATGTAGAATCATAGTGAGAAACCAATATTTACGCCCATTAAATGAGTTTGCCATAATAGCAAAAATACGACATATTAAAAATATCACATTAAGTAATGAATAGAAAGGAAAAAAAATACATAATTTTGAATTAAATACGTTTGTAAATTATAATATCAAATAAAAAAGTTGAGTTTTAAACATAAGCAAAAGTTCAAACTTTTATCGAAAAACAAAACCGATGCATTTAATGTGAAGTATATACAACATCGAGATGGAAGTGCAAGGCTTGCCGGAATTTATCACATGATATTTAGTAATTAGTATAGGATTAAAAGTCGGTTATGGATTGAGATGAAGTTGAAAAGGTTGCAAGAATAATTGATGATTTAACCTAATACAATATATATAGATATATGTATTATGTTAATGCATTTTCATATACAAGTAATTTATGTGTGTTTTCTATTGATGTAGCTCACATGTGCGAATTGATAAAAAAAATGTGCACGAGCATGTATGTAAAGCAACATTTAAATGGTTAAATGATACTTTTTAGCATGATTAGTTTATGTAAGCATGCAACTTGAGTAATGAATATAAAAGAAAAAGTACATAATTTTTGCTCAAACCCATTTGTAAATTAAAAAAATTAAGTTTAAGACATAATAGTGGAGTCCAAAGGTTTTATGAATTATTAATAGTGTGTTAATTAATATTCATTTAGTTAGCTATTTAGAATTGAGTTTATTGATAAAATTTATTAATATTAGTTAGACTTCAATGTTAATTTTCAATGAAATTAGTTGTATAATAAAATGAGATGAAGCTAAAAGGTTTGTAACGATTTTTATACACTTTATGTGGCATTATTATATATACATTAGTACACAAACTTTAACTTACAAACTTAATAAAGAAAATATTTAACGCACCATTTTTTTGGGTAAAAGGTCAAACGACCCGGTAAATATATTACTCCAAAAAGCATTTAAGTACAACGGATATGGGTGGATCCCATATCTCAGCCCGTTACATAGGCGAGAACCTTACATAACGAGATACTGCCTATTTTCTAAACAAGAAAACAAAACCACTAACCACATGAGAACAAAAGACTATGACAAAAATGTAACCTACTTCCTACGACCTTGGATATTAACGCCATACATGGCATTAAAAGCATCCAAATTCCCTGGAAGATCATAAATTTGCTTCGAATAATCATCAGACTCATCTTCACGCTCATGACCACCACCAAAAAGATTTGTTGATTCGTCGAACGGGTTAAGAACCTCATCATCATCACTATCAGAAACCACAACCTCACCCACCTTTGAAAATGGGTTAGCCCTCTTAGTGGAAGAGGTAGACGGAATAGGATGACCATCATCATCCACAAGAGTAGCTTTCCCATCAATAAGTAGCTTTTCAAGCTTACCAATTTTCTCAACTATAGGAGTAGAACCCTTACTAGACTCTTCCTCATTAACTTCCATTGTATTACCTGTCTTAGTAGACTCATCCGTAGTAACTTCCATTGTACGACCATCATCCACATCCTTGTAGTTGTCGGCATCCGTATTATCCATGTTAAGAGCAGCAAACTGATTAGATGTAGAAAGCTTCGTTCCACTCGTACTAGGCACATCAGAAGCCTTTTTCTTAGTGCCATCCACCTTCTTAGGTTCAGGAGGATTCTTTTTGGGTTGATACTGAAACTTCTTACCCACACTAGGTTTAGTAAACCCTCCTTTACCCTGAGTTGTAGGACCACCTTGCTTACCGTTCTTTTTATTATTGACAGTCGTGAAACCATCATTGACAGGCTTATTAGGCTGAACTGGAGGTGCAACAACTTTAGGACAATCAATTAGAGTATGACCAAAGATCTTACAGTTATTACAACGAGGTGGTTTCCACTCATATTCAACTCGTATTTTCTCAATAGTCGAACCCGAACCATCAAGCAATGGTATCTCAACAGAGAGGCTATCCCGAAGCACCTTATCCGACTTCACTTCTATCATGCATCTTGCAAAACTACTACGGCCCCACGAGTCCTTGCACATTTGGCTTGTAAAAGCATCTAACCTTTTGGGCGTGCCAATAAGTGTAGCAAGAAGACTGAGGCCATCATCAGAAAACATAGCAAGGGGAACATCATAGAATTTAACCCACACCGGGATGTTAGTCAAATCCTCTTTAAGTAGGTTTGTGTTCAAAGTCCATGGTTTAAGAATAATAGGAACATTTCTGATCAACCAAGGGCCGTTTTCAAGCACATCATCGATACCTTTCTTTGAATTGAACTTAAAGAAGAAGAATCCCTTTGCATTCATCATTACCTTTTGCACACCAAACTTAGCCCATGCATTGCGTACATAGTAGTCAACAACAGGAAAAGCAAGGTGTTGGCCAAGGAAGTAACCGTAGAGAGTATTCTCAAACCTCGTGTTCACCTCTTCCACTACTTTCATTGGAACTGAAAGGTCAACATCATCCTTCTTTTTGCTACATTCCAACCTCCGGAAATTAGACACGTGTTTCTGAGGTTCATTAGAAGTAGCACCCGCGTAAGTAACCGACTTCACTCCAGTACCACTAGTAGTATCAACCTTGGGAGCATTAGGACCAGAAATTGCACTCTTATTCATATTCAAATTTGTCCCAAACTTCTGGGTTTGCATATCAGCACTAAAACTCGAAGGAGGAGTATTTGTTGCATTAACATCATTAGCAACAATCTCACGTTGAATTTTATTCATGGCTTCTTCAAAATTCTTATGCGCAGTAGCTATCAATTGTTCCACATTAGGCTCAGTAGCCCCATTAACATCCCCATCACCACCTACAGCTGTATCAAGAGAAATCGGCTTCTCTTGATTAGAACACCCAACATTATTATTCGAATCAGTAACATGAGTATCCTTAGTAACACTAGTAGTCCCCACATCATTTGCTTTTAACTCGGTGTCCATAGGCTGTCTCAAGCCATCATTAGGTTTCTCTTGATTAGCACTTCCACCACTAGAAGCATTAGACGCATTGTGTTGACTACAATCAAGGTTAACCACAAAATCCTTAGCAACAGAATTCGTTCCTGTAGCAGACTCGTTATTCAGATCATCACTGCTACCATGTTTCGAAACTTTGGAAGCACTCTTATTGGTTAAAAAACCCTTATTCATCATCTCTCAACCCACTTACAGCAAATCAGACCAATACGACCAAACAGTAAAAATTAGCAGACTAAATTACCACGCATGCATGCAGAGCCAACAAGACAAGAAAAGAAAACCCTAACTTAAAAGTTAGGGTTTAAAAGTTACGCACGATAGAGCTAACCAGCACCCAAAATTACATAAGCATGTACAATATGAAGAATGATAATAAATTAAGCACCAATCATAAGTGAATGATATAAACTCTCTGCGATCCAATGAATCAATAGCAAATCAAAGAATAAAGAATGGAGCACCGACCCACAATTGGTAATTAAATAAGAAAATTAAATCAACCAAAAGTAAATCAGTAGGTACCAATGAATAATTTAATATCACATTGACGATTAATGGAGAAGAAACGAATGATTGGAAGAAGCGTATTTTTTCTTCAAAATCGCCAAACGTGAGAGAGATTTTCTAGGGTTTTTTTTTTTTTTTTTTTTTTTTTTTTTTTTTTTCTTCTTCTTCTCATATTTAACGCACCATTAAACTATGACCAATTAGATAGACCCCGTGTGCTTCATATTACCATGAAAAAACCATCTGATGGACAAGTATTGTAGCGTTAAGTAATAGACTAAAAGAAACAAAGCCATTTTGTTTATCATACAAATAAGTAATAGGCCAAAAGAAACAAAACAATCATAACTTAATAACCAAAAGCCCATATATAAAATACAACACCACAAAACCAAAACAACATCAAACACTTTTAAATTTTTATACAAGAAAGTTAAAATATTTCATGTAACATATTAAACAATAATTAAGTATACACTCACCAATTTACAAAAAGAATACAGGATTAACAATTAGATTCTTAGCCCGTGCGTAGCACGGGTTCTGCATGCCTCGTATTGTATAAGATGAAGCAGCAAGAAAATATGTGGAACGAGCTTTCAATGTACTAAAGAAGAAGTGGCTAATGAATAAATATTCGGCTAAAGGGTTGGACAGAAGTCGCGTATCAGATATAATGTCTACATGCATCATATTACATAACATGATAATTAAGGACAAAGGGCGGGCGATATCTCTCACATTTTTTCGAGGTAAGCAGCACCGTGATTATGATCCCGTAAGCTTGCATACAGAATCGTTGGAAATTACTCGGGAGATAGTCAACAAAACAACTCATCTAAGCCAAAAACCCGATTTGGTGGAAGACATTTGGCATCGTGAAAATCGACACTAGTTTAGTCATTTCATTATTATAATATTTCAATGTTATTTAAATTTTATTGTAATTTTTAATTTTATTCAAAATTTATTTTAATGTTTTAATTATTAATGAAATTTTAATTTTGTTGTTAAAAATGTTTGAAAAAAAATAAAAAATAAATAAAAAATGAAAATAAAGGTCGCCTTTACCGTGGTAAAAAATCGTCTATAGCGTGCCGAAAAGAGAAAGCTGATGTGGCGGGTCAAATGAAGGTCGTTGGTAGTCCTTACTGTGCCTAACCTAACACATGGCTCCTACACAAGATGGCATAGACACAAACAGGGCCGTCTCATGGATTTTGGGGGCCCTGTGCCATTTTGAAAATATAGGCCTCTTAAACAACACTAAAAAATAAAATATATGTAAGATAGTTATATTAAAAAATTAAATATACAACAATTACAATACGCACGACAAAAACTACAATTTTCGATCTTGTTAGAGCGGGATATGAGTATAGTATAAGGTAAGTATCCGCACAAAATAAACATAATCGTGTGTAAATCTATATTTATTACATTACTATTATATCATCAACTATTTTCTGTAGAGAATGTATAAAAAAGTTCTTGGAAACTAATTGAACTAATTATAAAAATTTATTAAACATGGGCTAAAAGTGTAGATTTTGTAAACCTATTTGTACTTAGCTAGATGTAAAACTAAAAATCAGGATAAAAATGTGAAAATCTATAAACCTTAGGGTTCAAAATGAATATTTCTTAAAATTATCATCTTCCTCAACCGTATGAGGTCTGTAACTCTGTTTTTTTTCCTTCATAAATTGCTTGTGTTAATCTGTGTTACATTTATATAACGTCACTTGAACTTAAAAATACACTGTCATTAACTTTACGTTAAACCTTGTATTAAACAACCCTGCATTTTGTAACATCGGAGGCCCCAAAAATCCGGGGGCCCTGTGCGGTTGTACACTCTGCACACAGTCAGATCCGGCCGTGGACACAAACTCAATATTGAAGCACAAGTGAGAAGAAAGTAATAGTAAGTTAATAACCTGAAGTCAATATTATTCGTCCATCTTTAAATAAATTATTATATGTGCTTACCAAGGGACAAATCCTATTTGGAATATAAATATTCACGTGAAAGACTCGGTCACCCCGAGTGTGGATTAGCATCAAGTAGCTCGTAGTTATATTAATATTTAGTTAGTACGTAGTTAGTTATTAATGTTCTTGTGGACTTGGGTCTGGTGTTTACCCACTGTCAGCTCACTCCATAGCCCGTGTAGAGGCGTTTTATGTTTAAATATAAATACCCCTTTGTATGACCGTGTATAACAACTTATTTCATGACTTATTTAGCTTATTCTAGAGAGAGAAATAGAGAGTAGAGAGAGAGAGAGTGGAGGATCATCATGTAAAGAAATTAGCATTATGTGTATTACCAAATGATGAAACTCACCTCACAAATGAGGTTTACAATTCTTTATATAGTACTAGGAATATTAGATTTAGGCTTGTACATGTTTAGCCCTTGAACTTCCTAGTTTATGATAAATGAACATATAACTTATGAAACTACTTTCTAACGCAACCTATTATACGATTCAAGAATATAATGACCGACACTTCATAATATAAAAAATACAGTGCTAACAATCTCCCCCTAAGTGTTGGTCATTGAAGGTTGCATGACGTCTTCATCATAGTCTTTAAACTTTAACATTTATTGTTCTTAACGTCTTTAGAAGTCATTTGATAAGTCATTGTTCAACGTTCATCGTTCTTTGTTCCTTCATGCTTTGTGATCTTTGTAATATGACTTTTCTTTGTTCTTTGTTGTTGTGGTTGTTCATCTGCCTTTTGTCACAGCTTCGTCTTTGTAGGTTAATCGCCTTTCCAACATGCTCATACATCTTAAGCCTTTATCATACATTTATTTGTTGTT
>LBNU01006700.1:0-20088 GCA_014162995.1 Artemisia annua | reverse complement strand
AAGTTAGGCTTTTCTTTTCCTCATCGTTTCATCGAGTGGGGCTTTATTTTTATGAATTCTAAACGTTATGCTGTCGAAATTTTCTAAAACCTTTTTAGCAACGTTTTCTTATTGAAGTCTTATGTCTTTTCATTTTTAGTTGTCAACTTTATTTACGTTTAATGCTTTCAAGTCTTTTATTTTATCTTTATCGCTTTACGTTCTTTAATATGAGTCGTGAGTAGTCTAAAACGTGTTTGCTTAGTGAATCGGGTTTGTGAGTTAAGTGCGAGTATTAAAGTTTTGTGATTAATAATCGTAAGATTATTTAGACGTGTGACTTAATTATTCGAAGAATAAAAGCCTTTGAACGATTAAATCACTCGTCTAGAGTTATTTTCTTTTTAAAAGATCAATTAACAATTAATCTCGAGAAAGGAAAGTAATTCGTCACAAACCTTTAGCTCAAACTTAATGAACTTACTCGCGTCGCTTTGCAAACACATTGTCTTTTAAATTCATTTACCACTTTCATTTCTTATCGCACTTTAATTACCGCTTTATTTAGTCGCTTTATTACATGCAGCTTTACTTGTTTACTTATTTCGTGTCACTTTATCGCTTTTCTTTACCTTAATTGCATTTTAATGTGTCGTTGTAGTATAAACAAACAAAATCATCTTTCAAACCCATTCATCTCACATAGCTCACGATCTTGAGTGACGAGATCAGTTCAACCCTCGTTGGGACAACGATCCGTGGTTCGAGCTTGCACTTTGCTCCCGCGACCAATCGGGTGACATCCAGTTTTCCTCCTCTTCCTCTACTATTGCGTTTATCGCCTCTTCCTCGGTAGATGGTTTTTCTAATACCTCTACCAGAATTTCTTTTGTCAGATGATCAAATGCTACGGATGCTAGCTTGCTTAGTATGTCGGCTTTTTGGTTTTGGGCTCTCGGAATATTTTTGATCTTGAACCGTTCGAAACAGGTAATGTATTCTTTTGCCTTAGTGAGGTATTTAGTCATACTTTCCGTGTAGGCCGTGAAATCTCCGTTGATCTGGCTTGCCACTAGGTTTGAGTCTACCCGTACATCCAATGCCTTTATGTGCATATCTTTCGCAATTCTTAGCCCTGCTAATAATGCTTCAAACTCTGCTCCATTGTTGGTAGCGTCAAAGTTCATCCGGAGGGCGTAAGTGTATTCTTCCTTGTTTGGGCTGATCAGTACTAAACCTGCTCCGGAACCCTTTTCGCTAGATGCTCCGTCAGTATACAGTATCCACTCTTCAGTTTGAGCGATATCGCATATCTCCCTGCCCCTTCCTTTTGAACCTCGATCGGATGGCCCGATGGGTATTTCGTTGATGAAATCAGCTAATACATGTCCCTTGATTGCATTCCGAGGGAGGTAAGTGATGTTGTACGCGCCGAGTTCTATGGTGTATTTGGCCAATCGTCCGGAGGCTTCTGCTCTGTTAAGTATTTGCTTGATGGGTTGGTCCGTTATAACTTTGATGTGATGGGCTTCGAAGTACCTTCGTAGCCTTCTAGACAGGTGTAAGAGTGCTAAAGCCAACTTTTCTACCAGAATATATCTTTTTTCGGCTTCATGCAGCGTCCGACTCACATAATGCACTGGCTTCTGCCATCCGTCCCTTTCTACCATTATTACTCCACTTATTGATTCTTTGGTTGCCGCTAGGTATAAGTACAGGTCTTCCTTTCGCTTTGGTGTCATTAGGCAAGGGAGTTCTAGAATCATTTTCTTCATCTCTTGAAAGGCCCTTTCGGCTTCTTCTGTCCATCGGTATTTGTCCCGGTTTTCCTTGGTGATATTCTTGAGTGTTTCGAAGAAAGGTAAAGATCTTTCGGCTGGTTTAGATAAAAAGCGGTTTAGGGCGGCCAGTTTGCCACTTAAACTTTGCATTTCTTTGAGAGACTTTGGTGATTGCATGTCAGCTATTGCCCTGGTTTTCTTGGGGTTTGCTCTGATTCCTTCCGAAGTCACCATATATCCTAGAAATTTTCCTTCTTCCACTCCGAATGAACATTTTTTAGGGTTTAACTTCATGTTGATCTCTCGGAGGTTATCGAATGTTTCTGCAATGTCAGCCAGTAGCTCTTTCTCCGTTCGGCTTTTAATGACCATGTCGTCTACGTATGCTTCCAGGTTTCGGCCTATCTGCGACCGAAAGGCAGTGTCTACCAATTTTTGATATGTGGCTCCAGCATTTTTTAATCCGAACGGCATCTTGACGTAGCAGTAAGTTCCGTGGTCCGTGTAGAAGGCCGTTTTTTCTTCGTCTTCCCTGGCCATTTGGACCTGATGATAGCCTTTGTATGCATCCAGGAAGCACTTGTATTTGAACCCCATCACGGACTCTATCTTCCAGTCGATCTCGGGTAGGGGGTAGTAGTCCTTTTGGCAGGATGAATTGAGATTTTTGAAATCGATGCACATTCTCCAACTATCATCCGGTTTCTTTACTAATACCGGGTTTGAGATCCATGACGGATACCGAACGGGTCTGATAATTCCAGCTTTTAACCATTCTTCCACATCTTTGTTTATTGCTTGATTTTTTTCCTCCGAGAAGAACCTTTTCTTCTGTGCCACGGGTTTGTCATGGATGTTTACGTTGAGCTTATGTTCTGCGATCCATCGGGGCACGCCTGTCATATCCGACGGCTCCCATGCGAATACATCTTTGTTACTCTTAAGTAAATCGATCAGTCGTTTTCGCCCTTCCGGAGAGAAATTTTTTCCAATAGTCACTAACTGGTCAGGGTAAGCCGGATGCACCATAATTTCCTCTGTCTTTTCGTTTTCATTTATCACGGCAGTGACGGGAGGGGTTTCAATCTCCGCTTCCTTATCCAACAAAAATTTTTCTTCTAACCTTCTGCATTCTGAGATGATGACCGATCGGGTGACTAGCGTCGCTACTCCTCGGGGTGTTGGGAATTTCATCATGGCATGTATTGTCGAAGGTATGGCCCTTAGCTCCTTGATGCCCGATCGCCCCAGGATGATGTTATAAGGAGAAGGGGATCGGACTACTGCGAATTTCATCGTTGTTCGGCGATATAGCCCTTCGCTCCCGAAACGGACCTCTAGCTCGATCTTTCCCAAAGGTTTGATGGCCTCTCCGGCGAATTTGACCAATGGTGTATTTGTTTTTGTCAATCGAGCACGGATGGAAGGGTCAAGGTTGAGGAAACAATATTCGTACATTACTTCGACTGAGGCGCCTTGATCTACGTAAACCCTTCGGACAGTATATCCTTCTATTTCTGCTTCGATTATTAAAGGTTCCTCGGAAACGTCTCTGGGCAATATCGGGGGAAAACTGATCAGAGCGTTCATCTAATTTTCTCCCCTTTCGGTAGCCTTTCGTTTCCGCTCGTTATCTCTGTATCGGACCATGTTAATGATGCGTCCCTGGTTAGTCTGGTTGTTGCCTCTTGGTGGAGCTCTGTCTCTTTGTCTGACATCTCGGATCAGGTGATCCAGCTTACTTGTCTCCATTGCTTTCATTAACTGCTCTTTCAGGTTGTGACAGTCATTCGTCAAGTGCCCCTTTTCTCCGTGGTAGTCACAGTACTTGTCCATGTTTTCTCTTGAAGGCCTTCCCCTAAGCAGTGGGGGTGCCGGGAGTCTGAGTTGATGTTCAGTTTCCAGGATTTCTTTAGGAGCCTTAGTGAGGACGTTCAGATCTATCGGTCGGGTATCCCTTCGTGTGGCATCATTATGTCGGTAGTCATTCCGATGGTCAGCTCGATTGGCGTTATCATTTCGGGCAGGGACATAGGGTGCATAATTATCATTTCGGCGTGGTTTGTATTCCTCACGGTAATTGTTGCGCTGTCGATCCCCTCGGAATGGGGGCCGTTGGTAGCTGCGGTCATTCTTGTGGTAAGGGTTTTGTTGTTCCTTTCTATAACTTTCTGTTCTTTCTCCCCGGGGTACTTCGGCTGTTCGGAAGGCCTTTTCAGAGCGCACGAAGTCATCAACCCTGATCATCATTTCCGTGATAGTCCGAGGAACTTTTTCAGAGAATCTTTTGGCCAATTCGGGACATTTGCATCCATCTACGAAAGAGGATATTTGCATGATTTCCGGGACACCGGAGATGCGACTTGCTTCATCGGTCCACCATTCTTTGAATTCAGGTAAAGTTTCATTGGCTTGCCTTGTGATTTTTATGATCTCCAAGGGGTCTCTGATGCATTTTCGACGGAGGGCAAATCTTTGTACGAATTGCTCACATAGTGAGTCCCAACCGTCAATGCTGCCTCTTGGTAAGAAATCGAACCATCCTCTCTCTGCATCGTCCAAGGTCTGCTGGAACATCATGCACCATATCGGCATAGGCCATGAGCCCGACTGTGCGGCTCCCTCGAACCTTGTGATGTGATCATCCAGATCTGTGGACCCATCGTATATCTTTAGGTGTGCTGGCATTACATACCGAGCATTTTTAGGGCTGGAGAATTCAAGGATCCTTCGAGTGAAGGGGCTTTTTGACGCAGCTTTGAAAGGTTTAGATAACTCGTCTATTAGATCTTCTTCGGGTTGTTTAGCTCCGTCATCTTGGGACTCACCATCATCGAAGTCAAGTTGGATGGGTTTGATCGGTGTTCCTCCTCTAGCATTGTATTCTTGGATCAGTGCCTTGAGGGCGGTTATCTGGTTTTGTATTTGTTCTATGCTGTTGTGAGAGTTATTGTCATTGTTTCTTCCACTGCCTTCGGGTGTTACGGGGGTAGGATCTGTCATCTCTCAGTTAGGGTAGAGTGAATGACGAGTCCCACGGATGGCGCCAATTTGTTGAGGTAAAATCTTATGACTACCCCTAACAAGCAAAATGAATCCTTCGGACTATGCTGTCCTTCGGATTCGAGGTGTTCCGTCGTATGCTTCTATCCTTTCGGTTACCTGTAAGACAAAAACGTCCGTTAGACTCGCCCTGGGAATGTATCCCAGGACCAACCTCCGGCGTGAGAGTAAGTACGGAGCTCTAGAGAGATAAAGTATGATAATAAATAAGTAAGAGAGAGAGAGAGCAGAATTAGTTAACCTTAGTAAGAGAATTTCTTCACTATTTATAGGCAGCCCATGTGAGACATTTGCCCTAGCTTGTACTTAATCCCTTAATGTTCGCCCTTTGATGTTCCATTATCGCGTACTTTGTGTACTTGTTTGTACTTTGACCCCTGTACTTATCGTATACTTTGAATGATAGAGTTATCCGGAGGGATCATGGCCTTCGGTTATACTTTGAATGATATAGTTATCCGGAGGGATCATGGCCTTCGGTCACCGAGGTTTCGGGTATTTGGTTTGCCTTGTTTAGGTTCGACTCGTTTCGTCCGGATATGGTTCGGTTTTATCCGAATCGTAGGTCTGTTCCGTTCGGCTATGGTCCGGAGGACACATACGCCAACAGTTATCAGAAGACTAATAATTATAAAAAGAATACATATGGTAATATTAGTCTAATCTTGAGAACTTACTAGTTAGTTAATATCGTACGGTGTCTTTGGAATGAGTTATACATACACTCACTTGGATTGGATATATGATTCTTATTCTTATTTTATTCGCATTCTTACATACCAAACACTTTCTTTCAGAATCAAACCATTCCCACATTCTGAAACCCATTTACCAAACACACCATTACGTTTTTTTAGCTTTTGTTAGGTGGTATAAAATGGTAATGACTAATGACTATAGAGCAGACATTGTACTAAATGCTACAACGTGACCTTTAAATTCAATAATAGTACTCGTAAATGCTACAACGTGACCTTTAAATTCAATAATAGTACTCGTAAATGCTACAACGTGACCTTAAATTCAATAATTGTACTATTGACAGTAACATTGACATTCTACATCACAGTATTGTATCCCTGATATTTGTTGTCTAATTCAAAGCCATTCATTCACATCGTGTTAGCTGGCTGAATTGAATGTGAAAACAGCAAAACAATAATACCAGAAGCATTGACCATAAACAAAGACTTAGACAATAAAGCAAGTATTGGCTCAGACCCTTCCATTTTATGCACCCTTTTCTATTCACATTCTCACTTTTTTTGTGCTCTCACCATAAACCAACAATGGCTGAACTAGTTCTTTCCACTTTGCTTCCAGTCGTTTTTGAGAAGCTAGCATCTGTACTCGAGAACAAGATTGCTCGCTCCAAAGGAATTCACTCCGAGCTGAAGAAATGGGAGGATAAGTTACCCCTGATCTGAGCCGTGCTTAAGGACGCTTCTGAGAAAGAAGTAACAGATGAAGCTGTTAAACTGTGGCTGAATCGTCTCCAACATTTTTCTTACGACATAGACGATTTTCTAGATGGTTTAGCAACAGATGCTATGCATCACAAGTTTACCAATGAGTCTGAAGGAATCACCAGCAGGGTAAGAAAGCTCATTCCAATTTGTTGCACAAATTTCTCACTAAGTACTAGGATGGGCGGAAAATTAGATAGTATTACCAACAGGTTACAAGAACTCATTGATGAAGAAAATAATCTTGGTTTGAGTGTGAAAGATGGTGGGTCAAAAAGTAAAAATAGATATCTCCAGACCTCTTTGGTAGATGCATCTAGTATTGTTGGGCGTGAAGGTGATAAGAAGGAATTACTCCAGAAGTTGCTGGCTGATGAACCAAACTTTAGCATCGTGCCCATCGTTGGTATGGGTGGGATAGGAAAAACCACTTTAGCTAGACTTTTGTATGACGATCAGCAAGTGAAGGATCGCTTTGAGCTCAAGGCATGGGTCTGTGTCTCTGATGACTTTGATAGCTTCAATATAAGCAAAGTTGTATATCAAGAAGTAGGAGGGGAACAAAAGGATTTTGTAGATTTTAATCGGCTTCAAGTAGCTCTTAAAAATCACCTTACAGGGAAACGATTTCTCCTTGTTTTGGATGATATATAGAGCGAAAAGCTGGAAGACTGGGAAACATTAGCGGCCCCATTCTCTGAAGTGGCTCGTGGAAGCAAAATAATCATCACAACTCGAAAGCAACAATTGCTTAATAAGTTGGGCTACGATCATCCATACGATCTGAAGACGCTGTCAGATGATGATGCTTTATCTTTATTTGCTCGATATGCGGGGATAAATGACTTTGAGTCGTATCCAATGCTAAGACTACATGGTGAAGGCATCATAAAAAAATGCGATGGCTTGCCTTTGGCTTTAAAAGCACTTGGAAGTTCACTAAGAGGAAAAACAGATGAAGAAGATTGGAAGCAGCTGTTGAATAATGAGATATGGATGTTAGAAGACGGAGGTGGTATTGTTCCGGCGCTTAGACTAAGTTACCATGATCTTGCTGCACCTTTGAAGCATTTGTTTGCATATTGTTGCTTGATCCCAAAGGACTACGTGTTTGAGAAGAAGGACTTAATTCTGTTGTGGATGGCGGAAGGGTTTTTGCACAATTCAGCTACAAATAAAACAATGGAATGCTTGGGTGACGAATATTTTCAAGAGTTGTTGTCAAGGTCATTTTTTCAACATGTGCCTGATGACGAATCATTGTTTGTGATGCACGATCTCATGAATGATTTAGCCACATTTGTTGCTGGAGAATTTTTTTCAAGGTTAGACATAGATATGAAGAATGTTGGGGAAGGAGCTTTCAAAAAGTACCGCCATATGTCATTTGTTTGTGAGAGATATATGACTTACAACAAGTTCAAGGCATTCGAAAGAGCTAATAGNCGAATATTTTCAAGAGTTGTTGTCAAGGTCATTTTTTCAACATGTGCCTGATGACGAATCATTGTTTGTGATGCACGATCTCATGAATGATTTAGCCACATTTGTTGCTGGAGAATTTTTTTCAAGGTTAGACATAGATATGAAGAATGTTGGGGAAGGAGCTTTCAAAAAGTACCGCCATATGTCATTTGTTTGTGAGAGATATATGACTTACAACAAGTTCAAGGCATTCGAAAGAGCTAATAGTTTGAGAACGTTTTTAGCTATGCCCACTGTGGTGGAATATAGCTGGCAGAGATTCTACTTGTCAAGTAAGATTCTTGTTGACATACTTCCCCAGTTACAATTGTTAAGGGTTCTAAGTTTGAGTGGATTAAATATAGATGAGGTACCAAAGTGTGTCGGTAATATGAAGCACTTGCGGTATCTTAATTTATCTCAAACTAGAATCAAACATTTGCCAGAACGTGTCTGCAATCTTTATAATCTACAGACATTGATCCTTTGCGGCTGTGATAAGTTGACTAAGTTGCCCAAAAACTTCTTAAAGCTTAAAAATTTGCGGCATTTTGACATTCGGGATACATCCCTTTGGAATATGATGCCATTAGGGATTAGGGAGTTTAAAAGCCTACAAATTCTTTTCAACCAAATTGATGTTATAACCGATGACCGTTTTATATCAGGGCTAAAGAATCTCCAAGGGAAGATTTCCATTCAAGGGCTGCAAAAAGTGCAAAGTGCAAGGGATATACAGGAACTAAACTTATCACAAAAGAAGGTTAGTAAGTTACATATGGGATGGGTTAATGTCTTTGATGATTCTCGAAATGAAAAACTTGAACTGGAAGTCCTGCATGCGCTCAAGCCTCATAGTGATAACTTGAAAGATCTTGTAATTCAGTCATATGGAGGTAAGTTGTTTCCAAACTGGATTGGAGATCCCTCATTTCTCCGTTTGACTTCTGTACGGATTGAAAATTGTGAAATTGTATGTTTCTACCACCACTTGGGGAATTGCCATCACTTAAGAAGTTGGTTATTGAAAAGCTAAGTAAGGTGAAAGTCATGAGGTCAGAGTTTCTTGGGAGAGGTACTGCATTTCCTAAGCTTGAAAGTCTGAGAATTGAAGATATGAGGGGGTGGGAGGTTTGGTCAACCAAGAGTGGTGTTGTAGGTGCAGTAATGTTTCCATGCCTTCAAGAGCTTTCTATAAAAGAATGTCCTAATTTGGTTGAAGTCTCACTTGAAGCACTACCTTCTCTAAGGGTTCTAAATATAAGTCATTATGGTGATGGGGTATTGAGAAGTCTGGTTCGTGTAGCTTCATCAGTCACAAAGTTAAGTATTTGGAGTATTACAGGACTTAGTGATGAGGTGTGGAGAGGTGTTATGGACTATCTTGGGGCAGTTGAAGAACTATGGATCAGAGACTGTCATGAAATAAGATACTTGTGGGAATCAGAAGCAGAGGCAAGTAAGGTTCTTGTGAATTTAAGGAAGTTGGAAGTATTGGATTGTTCAAAATTGGTAAGTTTGGGAGAGAAAGAGAAGGAGGAGGACGGATGCAACCAACTAACATCTCTCAGGATCTTGGTATTAGGGAGATGTAAGAATCTTGAGCGTTGCAATTTGTCAAACAACATTCAAGAATTGAAAATTATTCATTGTGATTTGATTGCATCAGTCTCCTTCCCAACAGGAGGGCACAAGCTCAAGTCACTCGAAATAATTGGATGTCAACAACTATTGGGAAAGGAGGTGCTTCTCAACACAAGCATGCCATCAGTGCTAGAGCTTGTACGCATATTTAGTTCGAAAAATCTGAAATCAATCAATGAATTGACTTGTTTCATTCACCTCACTGAATTAACAATAAGTGATTGTTCGAGTATAGAGTCATTTCCTGCTGCCAACTTGCCGAATCTCACCTCGTTAACAAATCTGATAATTGTTAATTGTAAAAGTATGGATGTTGATTCCTTTGGGCTTTGGCCTCCTAACTTGGGTCGCTTAGACATAGGGGGTTTGAAGAAGCCCATATCAAAGTTTGGCCCACAAAACTTTCCACCTTCTCTTGTTGACCTACAACTATTTGGTGGATCGGTAGAAGAAGAAGATGATGTGACTGGTGGCAGTCAATTGTCTCATATGCTTCCTTCATCTCTTACTACCTTTTGTTCAAGGGGTTTTAAGAAATTGAAATCAGCAGAAGAAGAAGATGATGTGACTAGTGGCAGTCAATTGTCGCATATGCTTCCTTCATCTCTTACTCATCTTCGGTTAAGGTATTTTGAGAAATTGGAAACATTTTCAAAGGGACTCCAACACCTCGCCTCCCTCCAATATCTTGATATTTATAGCTGCCCAAAGATGAAAGATCTACCAGAAGAGTTGTTGCCTTCACTTTTGGGTTTGGGAGTATATGATGGATGCACAGATGAATTGAAAGAAAAGACAAGTAGAAGAGGCTCCTATTGGCCCCTTATCTCCTATATCCCAGATGTCCTCATATGCTAAAATGTATGTCCCTTTTGACTTTCTACATATATCTTCTGCCTATATGGCATTGCATTTTGAAGTTACTTATCTCATTTAGTTAAGTTTTCAGGCCACTCGTAACCGATTGCAGCAAAAATTTATCATTTTTTTGCATTTTCAGAATTTTATTCTACTTACAGTATTTGATTCAAGTCCACATTTTACTAATCAAAGTCACGTCATTTTCTTAATATCATATTCAGAATTTTATTCTACTTACAGTATTTGAATGAGTTTTGTTATTCTAGCTTGCCTTGCAATTTATATTTATATAATGGTGGTTTAATGTTTTATAAACTCACATAGTAACAACAAATTCTTGTCTTGTCTAGTTTTTTCAAAGATTAAGTCAGTTCAGAGACGGGATGCGTATGTTACAGATATTAGCCATGTCAGCAGCCACAGGTGTTAACTTTTTCCACTTTCTGTTAATGAGTATGGTAGTCTGTACGGTTTTTCTTAAATTGTATTATAAGACTAAAACTCAGAGCCAATTCTTTTGCTATAGAGTCTATCTTGAGTAGCACCACATTTGTTTCTTGACTTTCAGGTGGTAATTACTGATAGTTGACTTCAATTGTTGTCATAAAGACAACTACGATAGACTACATGTTGTTTACTCAACCATTTGGCCTAAGTTAACCAATCTCTTAATATAGGATGATGAAAATGATAATGAATGATGAATCGATTAAAGCTTTAGATAACTTTAATAAAACTTGGATATTGAGGTCTACAAGAAATTACATAAGGATCATGCAGTTTTGCACAATGCACTTTATACATGACTAACATATTATGCAAAATAGTTGTTTATGTTTAAATAGATTTGAGTAACAAATATTCAGCTCAACATGATCCAACAATGTCTTGTTTTCTGATATACTCTGTTTTTATATTTATTTACAGAACGAGTTTTCAAACTTGTGGATGGGATTTCAGTTGGCCCGTAATTTCCTATAACCTGTTATAATGAAGTACAACAAACACAAGATGCCATCGTCAATGCCTCTTGACAATAAATCTAGAGAAGGCGTATTGTTTTTGTAAAAGTTAATATGAACCTTTCTAGTTTCTTCATTGCAAACTGTTATTGGTTTTAGGCAGTGTAGGACTGTAGGAGTTTCAGTTTGTGTCTCGTTTGCAACTGTTGTTGGTTGGTTTCAGTAACTGATTTTTGTTCCACTTTGTACCTTATTTGTCATCGGTAAAGGGTTTTGTAAAAACAATCAGATATATTTTGTAAGATATATGTTTAAATCTAGTACTCAAAATAACACCTCTCTTGTATGAGTTGTAAAGTGATTGTTATGACAATCACCAAGTAGTAGTCTTCTATTCTTAATCAAAGAAAAGCAAGTGGCAAACAACATTTAGCAAGTGATCCATGAGCTTCTAAGGGTGGCATTTCAAATTGTGTAGCTGCTCATAAAGATTTGTTTCAGTTAGGTGGTTCTGATGTGCAGGTTCCAAATTTGGATTTTTGTTTCAAAAATATCCCACCCTCTATAAATTACTCATTGATTTCAGCTTGAATTGTTAATCAGTTAATTTCTGTTATCAATTGCTTTATGAGTATTGTTTCCAATTACAGTTGATATGCTTCTGATATGAATATCTTATTCAATGAAAGATTTACGTGCAAATTATAATGTTTAATTCTGTTTCTATGAAATTTGGCTAGAAATATAGGTATGGTTTTGACAACAGATAATGGTTTGTAATTCCAAAATGAACGTTCTTTAAAAGTAACAAACTTATCCTACTTGACTTGATGAATTTACATAAACACAAGCAGAACAGTAGAAACTAGCGCAACATTGACTTATATATCATCTAAGAAACGTTCAACGTAATAGTCTTTAGATTTGTAAATTAATCCCACACAGTGCAAACGCTTCCGTTTCCACTCTACACTCAATGTGAATCCAAGTATGGTGACACACTGATAATTAATCCATAATACAAACATTTGAATATATGAACGTTATGAGAAAAGTCGAAAACAAAGAATCTTTTGATCGCTTAATTGCTTGTAGAGAATAACATAATTTCAAGTTTATGATATATCAATCATTTTTGTATTCGTATAGTGCTATTTACGCACTTAAAATGTGTATATAGATTGGCGAAATGTGTCATGAGAAATTGTTTCTAAATTTGCACGTTAAATTTGTAGGGAAACTACTTAGGCCAATGGTTAACGGAGGCCTTTTATACGTACACTCCATGGCAGACATGCTACTTCACCTATACTTCTAATTTGTGTTCTTCTCTGATCACACGCGTATGATGTTGTGGGCCAGCCTTACGAAAACACAAATTGTTTGGTTCATACTGAGTAACGGGAAAAGGAATACATATATAATTATTGAAAATGATTTGTATAACCTAAAAGCAAACCTACAAATGTGATTGGCAGAACTTAAACATTGATTGAATATGATAAGAGACAATAAATGTATTATACTTGTCAAATTGTGAATGCGGTAGAGTATACTTGCAGATGTAGTTGGTAGGTCTATTTACCATCACCCATATTCCACCCAAATAAAATACCCCAAAATCAATCCCAAAGCACCCATTTTCATTTTAAATTAAACCCAAACCCTAATTTACTCATATCTTAAAATTAAGTCGAAATGGTCAATTGCCATTGTCAACCACAAAGACCAGCTGTCATTTGTACTTCATGGACTCGAACTACCCCGAGCCGTCATTTTTTTTGTTGCTCCCAAATTTTAAGCTTTAATATGATTTCATCCTTATCAAGTGTTTAAAGACATTTTCATTTAAATGATGTTAATAATACTTGTTTGTAGGTTACTGATTGTGGGTATTTTGACTGGCTTGATCAACCTATGTGTGCTCGTTCAGTCCAGATCATCCCTGGTTTACTATGGTTAAGGAATATTTTTGAAGAATCACTGAATTCAATGGCAGCAACTAAAGGAAGATTGAAGATTTGTTTGGTTTGCTGTTGAGTGTTTTTTCTTCTTTTCTTGACGTAATAAGTCTAGTATGTTTAGTGATAAATTGAACCTAAAAATTGACCAATATTGTTAGGAATTATTAAAGTTATTGCTGATAGTTTATGCTGACAGGTTCCTGCGGACGCCTTTAGTGGTTTCTGCTGATAGTATGGTTCCTGCGGATAGAGACATTCTACTGATATAGATCATCCGTAGAATATGTTTAGTTTATTTTAGGACAAGATATAGAATATCTTGTATAATTTTATTTTATACATTTCTTGTAAGAAAGGTTTAGGGTTCCTTGTAGTATAAAAGGAACACCCGGTTATGTATTATGAACGACATTACGAAACAATCTTTAGTGATTAATAAAGATCCATAGAGGATCAAGCATTATTAGTTATTCGTGTTCTTGTTACTTGTGTTTAAATTCCGCTTATACATAAGTTTATACAGAGATTTTCCATATAGTGTGCTTTTGATTACATTAGCATACTATCGATCCATTGGCTCAAAGATCTATCAAGGAGTAGATCCTACAAGTGGTATTAGAGCCACAGGAGAGTCTCTGTGAACAAAGAACAACTTTTCTTCAACACTCTTTCACCCTAATACAATGTCAGCTGCATCATCAGATGACACAGAAGTCACTCAACCAAACAACACTCAAACACAACCAATTCAGCAGGTTACTCTTACCAGCAGCAATGCAAAGTTCCCCTATCTCAAGAAGGATGAATACGAGATCTGGGCAATGAAGATGCAGAACTGGATAACCAACAGTGATTTTAATCTCTGGAGTGTGATTCAGAATGGCAATAGTAAGAAGAAGACTGGAAAAGACCCTGATGGTAACATTACCATTCTTCCTCCTACTACTGCTGATGAAGTTATTGTTGTCCAAAGAGAGAACAAGGCAAGAACTATCTTACTTCAAGCTGTCCCAGATGATCATATGGGAGATTTTCACTATCTTGATGATGCCAAGGATATATGGATGGCTATAAAAGCAAGGTTTGGGGGCAATGATGAGTCCAAGAGAATGAGAAGGTCCATGCTCAAGCAGGAGCTTCAAGAATTCAAGATCTCAGAGGAGGAAGGCATACACAAGGGGTATGACAGATTTCAGAAGATCTTGAGTCAGTTGAATCAGCTGAAAGCCAAGCCTGACAATAAGGACTGCAATTCCAAGTTTTTAAGAGCCTTACCTCATTCTTGGTCCCAAGTCAGCATTACACTTAAAGCCAAAGGTGGACTTGAGTACCTCTCCTTTGATGATCTATACAACAAGCTCAGATCTCTTGAGCTTGATATCAAGGGGCACTCTACCTATTCATCAACTCCTACAAACTCAGCATTTGTAAGCACTACTTCCAACAGGGTAACACATGCTGCAAGTCCAAGTTCTTCATCAACATCATCTTCCTACACCTCTACTGGACCAAAGAATCATCCAACATCTAGTAGTGTGTTAGAGGATGTGCTCCATTCATTTGTTGCTGACTATGAACTACAACAGCAGTTGGCTTTTGAAGATTTGGAGCAAGTAGATAAATTGAACTTGGAGGAGATGAACTTGAAGTGGCAGTTGGCTATGCTTTCAGTTCATGTTAAAAGGTTTGAGAAGAAGGCTGGGAGAAAACTCACTTTCAGAGGAAGAGATCCAGCTAGGTTTGACAAGAAGAAAGTCAAGTGCTACTCATGTGGTTAAATGGGTCACTTTTCTAGAAAGTGCACTTAGAGGAAGGCTGATGAAAAGACAAGATACTCTGCTTACAAGCAGAAAGAAGGGGAATCTGGACAACCCAAGGCCTTGGTATCTATGGACTCTTGTATTGATTAGAAGGAGCATGAGTATGAAGATGTGGAAAGTAGCGCTTCTCAGCTCTACTCATGCCTGGCAGGTTGTGATTCAGAAGATGAGACTGAAGAATTTGCTTTCATGGGCATCTCATCTCAGGTACAAAATTGTGTTTTTGGTTGTGATGTTAGGTATGCTGAACTTAAGAAATCTTATGATGAAATAGAACCACAATATAAAGAATGCTATATTCAGGTCCAAGCCTATAAAGGAGCAGTTAAGACTTTAGAGCAACAAAAGGTTTGGTTCCAAAAGAATCAATTAGCATATGAAGAAAAGATTAGGGTTTTGGAAAGAAATTTAGAGAATACTAAAAATTTGTTGAAATATTCTAAAGAAGAACATGCAAAAGTAAGTTTAGAAAAACAAGAAGTGCAGGATAAGTTGGATAGAGAAATAGCAGGTCGTAATAAATGGCAAGAGGGAGCTAAAAATCTTGAAAAGTTAATTAATTGTTCTCAGTCCACTAGGTCTAGGAAAGGATTAGGGTATTGTAGGACCTTGGATACAACTTATTTCACAACTTATTCAAGCTTATTCTAGAGAGAGAGTAGAGAGAGAGAGTGGAGACTTCATGTAAAAGATAAGAACTATGTGTGTGTATTAGATGATGAAGCTCAACCTCAATAATGAGGTTTACATTACATTATATAGATCTAACAAGTCTAGGGCTTTTGATATTACATGTATGGCCCTTAGACTTCTTTCTATTTGAACTAATGGACTTATAACTCTTGAAACGTTTTCTAACGCAACCTATTACATGATTTAAGACTTTAATGACCGACACTTTAATTTATAAAAATACAAAGCTAACAATCTCCCCCTAAGTGTTGGTCATTGAAGGTTGCGTGACGTCTTCATCTTTGTCTTTAAACTTTAACATTCTTTGCTCTTGACGTCTTTAGAAAACATTAGATAAGTTATAGTTCTTTGTTCATCGTTCTTTGTTCCTTCATGCTTTGTGATCTTTATAATATGACTTTTCTTTGTTCTTTGTTGTTGTGATCGTTCATCTGCCTTTTGTCACTGCTTCGTCTATGTAGGTTGATCGCCTTTCCAACATGCTCATACATCTTTAGTCTTTGCCATACGTACATTTGTTGTCGCTGTTCTTTCACATTGATCTTTATCACTATACTTTGTAGATTCTTCTTTTTGGCGTAGAATCTTTCTTTGACTGTTGCTTTCCTTTGATCTTAGTGAGAACTTTCCATTGACTTTGAGATGTATGTATGAGCATGTGGAAACTAGTGTGGTGGTTGTACCTGCATAAAACAGTTAGCAATAAAACATCCGGTACTTACAGGTTCGGAATTAGAGATTGTCAACAGCATATTGTGAAGACTTTCTCCAACCCTTACCATGGCCGTTCCTAATCGGATACCCTCGAAAGAGCTTACACAGACATACCGAAGTACACCCACGATTAGGTGAGTCGCTGGAGATCACCCCACGACTGTAGACCGTTTGGAATCCACCGAAACACTAAGCGTAACCCACAAGAGATTACCGAAGTGACCTGCTGTCAGGGCTGTTTGATGTTGACCCTGGCAGGAGTTTCCGTTCAATCATTGAGAAGTACATAAGTAAATTCTCTCATAAACGTTCTGGCAGATTGCTAAGACCTGCGTAGGACTCTAAAGTTTACATCTGGCGTCCATTGATGTAGAACAACCAGTGTAATAATATCGTGTGTTCCTATGAGATCTTTTGATGAATCTCTTGGCTCTAGACTCAATAAGTGCACATTTAGTCATCGGAGGAATGGAGCAGAGTACCTCCTTTTCAATATCAACACACTCGGAATGAGTGGTCAATAGATTATGCAGGGTTCTCCGTGAGAATGAAACAAGTATCTTTTGAGAGATACCCGAGTGGCTAGAAGGTTTAAGTGCAGTGCGTCACTGGGTCCATGACGTCTTGTCTTCAATACCGATGTCACCTTAGTAACAATCAGTAGCAAATGAATTGAACCCGGTGTCTGACCTATGGTTGAACATATGGAGGGCTCATTTCTTTTCACCCTTTCTCATTTCATTTCTTTTTAATTCTTCAACCCCTTCTTTCCCTTTCATTCTTTACTCCTTCTTTTAATCATACCTAAGGACTTCTAATTCTATCTATTGGAATTGTCCTTGGGTAGATCCCTCCGGTTCTGGCGGATCATAGGACGGTTTTTCCTAACCTTAGTCACCTTATAACACCATGACTATCCTATTGTTGCCATAAACCTTTTGCTTGAAAATCTCTCAAAGTGTTTATGATCATAAAACACATTTTTGTTAACACATTGAGAGTTTTGCACTTTTGAAATACTCCCCCTTCACATGTGCTCATGAGATGTTAAGATAAATTTGCACATGTTGGGTAGAGTTGGCACTTTTTGAATTGATCCACTCTTAATAGACATATACCCGAGGGACACGTTTACGTTGCTTAGTTAAAGGGATCCATTATCAGCTTTTAGGTGACAACTAGCCCTAATAACTAACTTGATGTTGTTAACATTCCTAAAAAGGAAGTTAGACCCGTCATGGTAAACATCTAATTAAGAGTTTCTCGAATCGGTACATTTCTACTTGGATAAATCCTTTCGAATACTAACATTTTGTTTCGTCAATTCGAGAGTCAATTCTGAGTCTAGTATAAGACTTTTATGTCTTTACTTACGAGCTCGAGATTCTGCCACAACTTTTGAACATTTTTGATCACATTTAATCACGTCTTCTCCCCCTCAAAAATAGCATATCGTGATATTTTTGATATCAACTGATTAAATAAAAGCATTTGGAGAGAAAGACGGACTTTTTCGCATGAAATTGGAACATTTTCTTTTTGATTTTTATACTCCCCCTCAAAGAAAGCATATTGTTTAAACATAAAGTTTAAAATCAATTTTAATGGATTTAGAGGGAGTTTTTTTCTTGAAATACGAGTTATGTACAGAAATGTACACAAGTCATTTTGTTTTTAGGCTAAGTGCTTAAAAAGTTTTAAAACCTGTGATAGATTAAGCACTTTCCTTTCTTTTGAAGCCCGGGTTTCGTACTGAAGTATACGAAAGCCATTGTGAAGAAAAATTTAGAGAAACAACATGTTTTAGAAAACATTTAACTGAACTCTCGCTCAAACATATGTACATATCCGTGTCATTTTTGAAAGGCATTTCTAGAAACGTACATAATATCGATTATACGAGAGACATGTCGTGAGAAGAATATTTTTGGATTTTTAGATTTTATATTGTTTTTGTGTTTTTGAAAATTTTCTATTTTTTATTTTGTTTTTGTTGGATTTTCAAATTTTGTATTTTCTTTTTTTCAAAAAATATTTACAGCGAAGCGGTTTTGAAAATGTTTTTCAAGAAGATTCGAGAAGACGTTCTAACTCCTCAGGGGTTAGGCTTCGCATGCCAATTCGTCGAACTAATTCGTCGAACCTTTCTTTTGGAAGGGCTTTAGTAAATAGATCGGCAAGTTGGTAATCCGTCTTAACGAAATGTATTTCAACTGTACCCTCTTCTACGTGCTCTTTTATGAAGTGGTAGTGGACTCTAATATGCTTCGTCTTAGAATGATGCACGGGGTTGCACGAGATGGCTATGGCACTTTTCGAGTCACAATACATAGGTATGCGGTCGAAATGAAAACCATAATCTGTGAGCTGTGTCCGCATCCAAAGAACTTGTGCACAACACGCAGATAGAGACACATACTCGGCTTCCGCGGTTGACAGTGTGGTGCAATCCTGTTTCTTAGACGACCAACTGACCAGTTTTTCACCCAAAAATTGTGCTCCGCCTGATGTACTTTTTGCTGTAACTTGATCACCTGCATGGTCGGCATCTGAAAATGCTGTTAGATTAAACCCCGAATCCTTCGGATACCAAAGTCCCATGTTAATGGTTCTTCGAAGATACCGAAAGATCCGTTTAACCTCTTTGAGGTGAAGTTCGGTAGGCTTTGCCTGAAACCGTGCTAAGAGACAAACAGCAAATTGAATATCTGGTCGACTAGCAGTTAAGTACATGAGAGAACCAATCATACTCCGATATTTCTTCGGATCTATGGGTTTCCCGAATAAATCAGCACCAATTTTCGGTGAAGTGACCATTGGAGTACCAACAGAGTCACAATCTTCCATGCCATGTTTCTTTAAAATCTCAATTGTATATTTAGCTTGATTGATAAAAATACCACTAGGGGACTGATGTACTTGTAAACCAAGAAAGAATTTTAGTTCCCCCATCATGGACATTTCAAATTTGCTTTTCATGAGATTTTCAAATTGTTTTGAAAGATTAGGATTGGTTGATCCAAAGATGATGTCATCGACATAAATTTGAACAATTAAGATGTCATCTTTGTGTTTTTTAGTAAACAAAGTTTTATCAACCGTTCCTGTGGTGAAATTGTTTTTCAGCAAGAAAGAAGACAGTTCGTCATACCACGCCCTTGGAGCCTGTTTCAAACCATAAATGGCTTTCTTAAGCCTGTAGACGTAGTCTGGATGTTCTTTGTCGACGAATCCCTCTGGCTGCGTCACATACACTTCCTCTTTCAAAGTTCCATTCAAGAACGCAGTCTTAATGTCCATCTGATAGACGGTGATGTTTTTGTGAGCGGCATAAGCTAAGAAGATCCTGACTGCTTCAAGTCTAGCAACTGGCGCGAATGATTCTTCGAAATCTATTCCTTCTTCTTGCGAATATCCTTTAGCCACAATACGAGCTTTGTTGCGGATTACAGTCATTTCTTCATCCAATTTGTTTTTCCACAACCATTTGAGATCAAAAACACGTTTCTCAAGTGGTCTGGGTACAAGTTCCCAACTATCGTGTAAATTGTATGAAAGAATTTCATCCTGCATCGCTTCAATCCACGGGTATTCTGCCATTGCCTCTCGAATGTTCTTAGGTTCTTTCAAACTTAAAGCACAGATGTAGATACATAATTCGAGATCGGTGGCAAGCT
>LBNU01006698.1:114096-127200 GCA_014162995.1 Artemisia annua | reverse complement strand
TAACTGATTTTGGTTAAAAATTTGAATTCATATATTTAGTATGATTAAAACATTTTTCTTTATTTCCAAAATTGTTTTTTAAAATTATATAATATGTTTATATAATTAAATAAACTTTGTATTAATTAATTAAATACCCATTTGATCATGAGATGTATTAAGCACTTGTTTATCCATACCTTGAGTTATTAAGTTGGATATAATGATATAAACTAGCTTAATAATTGTTTACGTAGTAATCTTACGTTTAATGATTTTCCATTTTGTGATCATCAAAACGTAGAGATATCGAAAAATATAAATAACGTTTTTACGCATTATTTATGTCAACATCTAGGTTATGTGATATCAGTCAATAATATATAAACACAATAAATATGAACAAGTATTAACACTACAATATAAATGAAATGATAGTAAAGACAAAGAACGATCAAACTAATACGCAGAGATTTATAGTGGTTCGGCTACGAAACTCAATCTACGCCCTACTCCACTCCCCGAATATCACACTCGAGAGTTCACAATTAGTATGTCAACAAACTACCTTCAGGCGGAGAAAACGGTACTGTATCGCTTACACCGATTTCCGACACTAAGCTAAATGTCGAGTTCTAATCTTAGCTAGAACCAATCTACACTCATACTACCGATATACACACAACACTTACGGACTTACACATAGCCCGAATCTACCAATGTTACAACACTGGAGATTAAGAAAGTTTAAATCAAGAGGAGAATCGTAACAAAGGTTACGTATATAATGTCTATTCTACAACACTTCGTTTCTTGACGAATACAGCATTCTACTCTTAGCACTTTGAAGAGTGGAGGAATGTGATCACTTATAAACAAATAACAAGAAGTTAATGTGATCAAAGATGAGAGGATAAGAAAATAGAAAATTTTTGCGCTCAAGAGGTGTGAAAATCAGTTGGAAAACGCTCCTGTTTTTGTCTTGTTGTGGTGAAATATTTTTCTGGTGAAGGTAGGATCTTTGTGGGAGGGAAAAACCAGATTTTTGAATGTAATTTCTTATTAAAACATTTATCTATAATTACAAAATAATTTGTATAATTTCTTTTTGTAAAAAGATTTTGTCACATTTATAAAAATGTGAGTTTTTAGGACAAAAATATTTCTTTGTTCATTTAACTAGTTTGATATATTGTTTATTCATACCTTAAGTACTGTTGTGTCGAAATGGACTTTTTACAATTAATAACTTGTTTACGTATATTTTTACATAACGTGTTTTTGTATTTTGTGATTATCAAAATGTATGGAGGTCGAAAAATATAAATAATATTTTTGACATTATTTGTGTTAACAATCTCCTCCTTTTTGATGATTACAAAATATAAACTCATTTTATTTAAAAATATATTTAAATAAGTTGTTAGTGAGTTCTAGTCCGTTTCTCTCTCTTTTTGTATAATCAAAAAGGTGTCGTCGATGTATAGATAGGAAAGAAACCAACGATGCAAATGCTCCCCCTTAATTAGTGCTCCCCCTTGTTGAGGGCATCGAGAAATCGAGCTATGATACCGTGCTACAAAAACAAGTTAGAGTACAAGTGCAAAGACACATATATCCAACTTAAAGCAATAGTCACACAAAACAAATAGAAGAAATTTGAACTAGTTTCATTTCTGTGAACGGTCCTGTATATGTGTGGACGGTCCTTTATATTTATGGGAGCGCCACCAGTGGTGAATTGAGACAAGTGATGAAATTTTCTGATTTTATGCAGTTTTTAAGTTAGCTATATAAAGATATATCTACCATCACAAGTGCCATTATACTTCTCAAAAAGAGACTTTCATTAATAAAAAGAAGTAAAGCACACTAAAGAGAGATACTAAAACATAATAAAATTTAAATAGCTATCCTAACAAGTTGATGCTCTAGAATGCTTGGCCCAAAAGGTAGATGATTGAATTATTTATTAACTAAAAAAATGGAAATGTTTAGTTGGATGGTGGAGGAAGTGATGGTAGAAAGGGAATGATGGTGCTTGGTGGTGGAGTTTGTGGAATGAAAGGTTGTGAAAAATGGTATTCAAGATGAGCAAACATGTAATGTAGCTCATCTCTTAAGGAGTGAATGAGGGTGTGATTGTGAAAGCAAAAAGGATACCTCATGCTATGAATACCAACTTGGTTATAGATGATTGGATACCCCATAATGGGTGATGGTGGTGGAGTTGATGGTGTGTAGTCCAAAGGACTATTAAGAGAAAGAGACAAGGTAGTATTTGGTGGTGGTGGAGATTTTAGCTTCTTGGCTGAGGTGAAAGGTCTCCAAGGTATAGTGAGAGGTTTCCAAGGTAGGATGAGAATGATGAGGTTTAAGGTTTTAAAGATGTGGATGAGGAAGTTCCTTTTGTTGATAGACTTTTAATTGGTGCATTTGGTGCAATAGGTGACATAGGTCTGGTTTGTGGAGAATGAGTATTTTCTTCAGTTTTTATGTCAATGAAGGTTGATTTTGGAGGGATAATGGAGATTTTTGGTTTCTTGCTTGGTGGAAGGGAAGAGGTTGAAGGAGAAAGCATGGTGAAGTATGAAGAAGATGAAGTGAAGATGATGATGTGAGGAAGATGGTGAGGAAAGGTTAGGAGGATGATGATTATGTAATCAAAATAGATTTTATTTTTGGCAAAACATGTTATTAGTATATTAGGGTTTCAAAATCTGCTTAACTAATCATGAAAATGGTGTTGAAATTGATAAAGTAAGTCAAATATGCAGAAAAAGAAAACAGTGACAAAATCCGTGACCATGTCTGGGGACGATCCCTTAAATAGGCGACGATCCCTTAAATAGGCGACGATCCCGATATATTTGGGGCCGTCCCTTTCTTTTTGGGATCGCCACCAGTAGGAACCCAGATTTTATCCAGTTTTCTGTTTTTGCAACCTGTATAAAATAAGTAACATATTCATGCAATCTGCAGATTTCTACGGTAATACAATCAATCAAAGGCATCAACTAAGCTAGTGAATTCATAAATAAACATCTAGACAAGCAAGTCAACATAGTTAAGTACACAAGTTTGATAAAGTTTAAACATAAACTAGTAATAATCCTACTGCATTAAATAATATTAACTCATAAGACAAATCTAGTCACTTTTTTTTCCCTTTGAACAAATTCTTAAATCCCTTGGCTATTCACTTAATCCCACCCTAATGCTATTCTCTCATTTGGTGTTGTAGATTCATCATTTTTGTTTGACAAGAGAAAAGAGTTTCATGTTTTGATCTTCGGGAACGGGATCTCGATAGGTTTAAGGAATGGTTGGGGATAAAGAGTTGACTTATGTGTTGGGAGAGGGGGTACTAACTCGAGAAGTGCCCTCACCGTCATTGTCATCATCGTCATCGTTGGGATTGGATGATGAGGCATGAGAGGAGGACCCAAGGAAGAGACTTCTTTTGGTGCCAAAGTGCTTCCTAGTCTTGCGTTCATAATGTTGAGCAAAAGGAAGCATGACACGATCATAGAACACATATTCTTCCGAGACTAGTTCAGGGAAGTCATCCTTGACACGATTAAAAAGACGAGTCAATAACATGCCGTAAAGCAAAATCACTTTTGGAGTATTTTTGACAAACTCTATTCGTTTAGCAATGAAGAATGCAAGATTGTATGGCGTTGAAGTTGCAATACAATACAACATGTGACCTAGACAAGCCGGAAGATGGTCCCGGTTGCCTCCAAGACAAAATGCATTTTCTCGAATGATTTCAGCCCAATTTTTCATAACACTGACAACCTCTCTTGTCAAGATTAGGTTGTCTTCATCAAGAATTGGTTTAGATCTATGGATTCGGTAAAGAGGTGTGCTTCTTGAAAAAGCATCAAGACTCCATTCATTAGTGAATGAGCATTGTCCTACAGTAGGAATGCCGAGAATTTGATCGAAAACTGAAAGTGGGTATGAAATGAATCTGTTTTGAATCATCAACTGGACTAGTAACTCCTCCGTGGGAGCATATTCCAGTCTATACTGAGTGAACAACTCAAGAATAAAACGAGGAACAATTTGATCATTGACCTTGAAAAGACAATCGAACCCTATTTTCCCAAACATAATGTTTAAGATAATTGTTAGGATTAGAAGTAACGATCATTATCGAGTCAACGAGTCTTTTACTAAATGTAATATGTAAATGTGTAATAGTTAGTTAAAGCGCTAGTCCATTAAGTAAATGTAAGGCCTTAAAGGCTTGGCCCAGCATGAGGTCCAAGGTCTGGCCCATGTGACCTTTGTATGAAGTATATAAACCCTTTCTAAGCTTGTTAAGAGGGTGTGGGATCTTATTATTCAATATTGTATTACACATAGTGCTCCCCACCTTCTCTCTACCTCTTTCTCTCTCTAAGAATACTTCTCTCTCTCACTCTAGGTTTTATATGCCTGTGAGTTGATAATATATTTTGGGTCCTAACAATAATTCATATCATTGTAATCACTATTCACTAGCAGACCCTCGTGGATATAACGTCTTTCAATGAATTAAAAGAAATTTTTGACAGGGGGATTGTATTCGGTGGAGAGTATGGAAATGTAATGACGGGTTTTGATGGTTAGTTGCAATTGATTGAGGCATTATTATCTGTGACACAAAATTAATATATTTATTATAAGAGATTATTGTTTGTTTTCATCTAGTGTATGTGTTTATATGCAACAAATCTGGAGGTACGATTATCTTAACACCTAATAAAGCAAAACTTATGAGATAATCCAAACACTCCTTTATTCAATTTTACTCATACCACAATGTCGAAAAATACATTATTCACATAACTCGACCAATGGTTAAGAGATTATTATGCATGAATAAAAAAACGTTTTTGGAATGTATTAACAATGCATGAAAATATTTTTATGGTGTTCTTAAACGTGAGAAATTTTATGAAATCGAGTTGGGGTTTTTCATGCAAGTTGAAACTTTTCCAAGCATACTTACTCAAGCAAATCCTACATCTATGGGAAGCATAAAAGTTATACATTACTTAATCTTAGTTTTAATTGCGAAGAAACGCGTGAAAAGTTGAAAATCCCTGATTTTTGATTTTGTGCAAAATTAAAACCTAGACTTAGATTAGTGAAGAAATTGATGAAATAAGTTACAATTAATGATGTTTACGATGTTAGGAGTGATAATGCTTGATGATTTCTTCTTCAATTAAGGTTTTGGTGGTTGATTTGGTGATTTGGGAAGGTTTTTGTGTTGTTTTGCTGCAGATCATCGCTCAAGGGGGTGTTTGGTTTTGTGTTTTGAAAAAGTGAAAAAGAAGGGTGATATCTGGGTAACTGACTGGCGACGGTCCTAGATATATATGGGACCGTCCATATATACGAGACCGTCTCTAGTGGGATGAGTTTGGACAAAATGATTTTGACAGAATTTTGTGGATTTGACTTTTTAATTGAATTTTTCCAATTAAAATTGCTTAAAATACTTCGGATGAAGAAATTAAGCTGTCACGGACGAACCGAGAGCAGGAGTATACTCGAGACTTTTAGAAAACAGGATTGGCGTAGAAGTCGGAGTTGAGAAATAGAGGAGAAATTTAGAAGAGACTAGATGTCAAGGTCGTTTAAGAGTTTGTGTCATCTATGGTGATTATTAGACATGCCTTTCTGGCGCTTTCGTATTCGGCTTCGATTGTGAATATAGCAAGAGTGATTTGTTTCTTTCGAAAACTTAAAAGGTTATCGTACAAATGTTGCTAGAATTTCCACAAACTCTCTCGATTAGTTAGAGTTGATATAGATAATAGTTTCTATACTAACTCTCTTAGAATACTATTCTAAGTATATAGTATCTCATTTGTATCGGATGATACATTTATCCTACTATATAACTATCGAGTCTACTTGTCGTTACAATGTGTTATATCTTCATCTACGGACTCACTTTCTTCATTGAAAGTAAGTTATGTATAATAATCCTAAATACTAAAAGTCACATACATAACTAGACATAATGTTATACTATACTAGAGATTATATATGCTACATTATTTAAGCATTAACCAATAGGTGAAGATTAAGAAAACGTACCTTAATGAGTGCTTACGTTCTTTAGAGCAAGGTTGCAAAAATCGCTAGGCGGTAGCGTGGTGGCCGGGTACTGCCTAGCGATTAATCGGTTAGGCGGGGATTAATCCATGATTAATCGGATTGAATTTTTTATATATAAAATTAAATTTTTTTGAAACAATATGCTCGATTTGGCCGATCTAGCCGATTTTTTTTTTCTGATTTGGCCGATTTCTATCCGTAACCGAGTTGGCCGATTTATCCGATTTTTGTCCGATTTGAACGATTTTTATCCGATTAATCGGTATGTTGACCGATTTTTGACCAAACCGATTAATAAGACCGATTAGTGAAAATCGTGGTGGTTGATACCCACCTAGCGATTAATCGTCCAAATCGGGCAGATATCCATTTAGTCCCGATCGTTGTCTCTTTTGTGGGGGAAGAATCTAGTACTCATACATTTTGTTTGAAGAATTGTATAAATTCTTTTTGGATATCATAATCCCAACATTTATCCCTTAGGTTGTCGTCTCGGAAATAATTCTTCATCTCATCCTTGAGACATTCCTACAAAAATACTTCAAACATTTGGTCCCCAATATCTCATGGGTCCGATGCTATTAGTCTCAAACATCTCTTACATTTGTTGCATTTTGTGGGGATGTTGAAATGAAAGACAAATTCCCCAAGGTAAGTAACCTTGTTGAAAATTATTCCAAGTTACGGGAGCGTTGTTTGGATGAATTTGTCTTCTAAACTTAGTTCTTGGTTGAGGGGTTTTAGACTTAGATTGAGAAGAGTTTATTTTCCTAGGTTGATGATGAGGAATTATATGGTACTTTTTAAAGGGTCATTTAAGGCATAAATCATATTTATATGATCAAATATTGCCCTAAATCGTTTCTTTTTGCCTTTTAGGTACTTGAGACGAAAAAGATAGAAAATGGCATGTTTTGGGATTGAATCGACGAAAAAGTGAAGAAAATGACAAAGTCGCAAATTTATCCTTGATAAAGGGTGTCGAACGTCGTACAAGCTACAACGTGACGCCGTCACATGCAATTTGAGATGGAGTGACGGCATCACAAGCTACTATATAACATTTCTTTATAATTACAAAATAATTTGTATAATTTATTTTTGTATAAAGATTTTGTAACATTTACAAAATTTTGAGTTTTAAGGACAAAAATATTTTTTTGATCACTTAACTAGTTTGATATATTGTTTGTTCATACGTTAAGTGATGTTGTGTCGAAATGGACTTCTTACGACTAATAAATTGTTTACGTATATTTTTACATAACATGTTTTTACATTTTGTGATTATCAAAACATATGAAGGTCAAAAAATATAAATAATGTTTTTGACATTATTTGTATTAACATACTACATTGGGTGCGGAAAACTGGACTTTCAGTTGGTTACGTTGTTGTTAGCAAAACATCAAAGTCTAACGAAAGTGTAACTTTTCAGTGTGATCGTAGTGGTATATTTGTTAGTGAGAAAAAATCTACTAAAAACACTTGTAGTAAAAATGTGACTGTCCCTCATGCAAAAAAAAAAAAAAAAAAAAAAAAAAAAAAAAAAAAAAAAAAAAAAAAAAAAAAAAAAAAAAAAAAAAAAAAAAAAAAAAAAAAAAAAAAANTGTGGATTTCGAGCGGTAGCTGTTGGACTTCATCTTCATGAAGATGAACGGCCCACCATCCGATATCGTTTATTACAAGAGTTGGACATGCACCGTAAACTATATGTCACCATGTTTGGTACCCATTGATATGATCATGTTAAAGATCGTTTAAATTTTTTAACATTGATGAAGTCGCACCAGAGAACAAGTGGATGAGTATGCCTGAAATTGGTATCTTGATTGCCTCGTACTTCAATGTGATCTACGTACCATAACCAATTTAGGTTCTCAAACATACTTACCACTTCGTTCGAGTTTGCCGCCAAGGCATCAACATTATTTTATATCTCTCGGGTTTGTTTTGAGGTATTTTAAATCGAGACAATATACTAACATATACTCTATTGATGAAAAAATGAGTGACTAGTATTGATTTATTGAGTTTTCAGATAATTTTGGGTATACATTGATCTCAACTCAACAGAGTATATGTTAGTATATTATTGTCTCGATTTAAAATACCTCAAAACAATATTTTGTATAATATTTACTATCCAAGGTACAACTTGACCATATTTTACTTTTTTATATTTATTGGTAAGCCAGAAAGGGTACAAATAACACAACACATTCGGTATAAATGAATATAATATTTAAGGATTCATGAGTTAACTTGTCCAGTTTTACTATATAAATGAATATAATATTTATGAGTTAGAATTCTCTAATGTTTAAAATAAACATGACCCATCATTTTAAGGTTGTTGTGAGAGGGATCAAAAAATAATTTATTATTGGAGACATTTATTTATTTTAAATCAAATCTCTAGTCACAACAACTTTAACATGACATGTCATGTTCATTTTGAACTTTAGAATCCAAGATGAATATTTATTCAATCATTTCAGTACCCATCAATCCTCGATAACGTCCCGAATGTATTTAGCCTGGGCCGAATTTTTGGCATTTGTTGGTGCACTTTTATGCCCCGTGCATGTCAGACGCATATTAAATACAGTGTGGACAAAAACTATAGCGTCGACAAACAGTCGTAACAACCAAGTTTTTTACTTCAACTTGCGAATTATCTGATTGTCCAAATATTATATTACTACTTGCCTATATTCCATTCATAATGTAATATCACTTGCTTCATAATTAATTACTTGTTATGACTTTCATAATTTCATGTCTTAGCTAGATTCATCTAGTAGCCAACTCGTGCTACCAACCCAGTCGACCAGACAGTTACAACAAAAATGAAATAAAATAAGCAACGGTTGAAATTAATCAAGGTTAACATTGTTTTACATAAACAACTAAATGAGCGTGTTTACAAAGTCCTTTAAAATGATATACAAACATGGCAAGTTCGAACAGTATACCGCGACTTAGGCTGCCCGTAGTGGTGACCACAACAGGGCCGAGAATATCACGATAACATCAACTTTCTCTCTATATAACAAATTCATGACTAACTTATTGTAATGAGGAGACCGAGGATACCACGAAAAACATACATCACTGAAACACAAATACCCACAAAAATCAATTAAATAAAATACTTACACACATAAACATCCTCCAACGACTTGGTCCTATTTAGAACCGACTTCTATTTTATTTTTATTTTTTGATTTTAGGACGCGTCGCAAGGGGCGTCTTCGATACATTACAGGTCGCCTTAAGGTATGCGAAAACACATATAAGTACTCAAATCGAATCGAACAAAGGTTAACTTTTCAATAACAAAAGAAGAATTCAAACAAAGGTTGAACGTGAATATATAGTTCAGAGTTGTCTACATATGGTTAAGCTAAAATGTGATACTATTGGATTAACCAACAGATCTTGGGGGAATTTAGGAAATGACATGACGTTAATGATGATGTATTGGGTTTTTTGAAAACGTAAAGGGGTGAATACGTTCTCGTTAAAAACTTATGTTTTTCATATCAAATAACCGATTAAGTGTGATGCAATATGATAAGTGTTATTCCCTTTACACAATTAGTATTAACTACAAAGTTAAACTAATCATGTTCCATGGTTAAGTAATGTAAAAAAATACTTTGTTAAAAGATAAAACGTAAAGTAAAAGACACAAAGGTTTTTCAACGTTTAATTCTATTTGCAATTAACAAAGAATTATACCCAAGTGTTTTAGGAATAACAGTTGAGATTGAATGACAAGTAAGGTAATTCTCTTCACTAAACTTAAGCTAAGCTTAAGTACAACTATGCAAAACCAACTGAGCTATCCTTAGGGACTTAGTTGTATTTGGAGGAGAGAAAGGAGTTTGTGAATGTCTGCACATTAAGTGCACAAACTTGTCAACATTTCTACTCCTACTTATGATCTTATTTATACACAATGATTTACAAACGTTATTGTAGAAGTCAAAGATGACCTAAGCTAGTTTGGACAAAATACTTACATATTTTGTCTCTGTTACAGTATTCTATTTTGGGCATAAAACAAAGTTGCTTTTTGAGTAGCAGTGATGACACTGCTTTGATCTTTAGCCATTCAGGGTAAGTTTGACCTTTGCTTGATAAGGACTCTTCCTTATACGTTTCAAACTTGTCCCGCCTTATCTCGCCATTACTTCAGTCTTAAGTCTTCAGTCTTTGGTCTTTAGTCTTTAGTCTTCAGTATTTAGTCTTCAGCTTCATAGATGTTTAGGAGACTTAGGGTTCAGTGAGTTATTGTCATCACTCACTGAACCCATCACCTTCTTCTTTGGCTCGGGTATCATTCATGGAGTCCCGCCTCACTGAATGGAAAGTCTTTATTCAAAATTTTTTTAAGCATCTTAAAGATGACTCATTGAGTGACTGTTCACTTAGTGACTTGAGCGTTATTTAAATTCATTGTGATGCTTAGGTTATATTTTGTTCAAATCACAGATTAAGACTTGCTTGGGTACTGAATGGACCCAGCAGTCTCCCCCTATTTGGATATAAATATAGTCTAAGTGTTTTTGTTTAGTGTAATTGAGCAAAGGTCTTCTTGTTACATTGAAGATTCTAGAAAGCAAGTAAAGAACACTGATGTAGCATAAAACATCCTTTATTCATAAATTACATCAGTCCTAAACATTGCTACAAGATAGTAAGTACATCATCAGTCCATGTAATAGCCCAAAGCTTTAAGTTTCACCCTCTTTGATTTCAGCTTGTCTTGATCAGGGTGTTCAACAATCTTTTTCCTCAGGCCCATGCAGAACTTAGCATTCTCAGTGGTCTTGACGTTTGAAGCCATTACCAGATAACCCACCAAAGCATCAATCCTAGCTTTGTCAATGTCACTCCATCTTTGGAAGGCTAGACTCTGTTGGGAATTATTGTAACCAGACTTAACTCTGTAATAGTTAAGTCGGGTAGATAGTTAGTACTGCAAGTACTAAGTTAAGTATGGCAGTCTTAGTTAAGTCTGTTTATGTTTCTAGATAGTGAAGTCTGTTTATGTTTAGAAGAATAGTTAATTTAGGAGATATAATAGGAAAGGATATGCACACGGTTAGATATCTTAGAAGAAGATATGCATGCATCCTTCCACACGTTTTGTAGAATTAGGGTTTCCTTATAGTATAAAAGGAACCCTACGGCATTGTGTTCTATGCCAAGTTTTCAAGTTTAATAGTAATATAAAGTTAGTAAATTCACTATGTTATTCTTACTGCTTGTGTTAATATTCCGCGTTAACATCAAGTATACATTGTGTGGAAAACTAGAAGGGGGGTTGAATAGTTTTACGTCATTTTAATTTATTTTGAAAAACTTTGCTTACTTTTTAAAACTTAGATTCGAGTTTATGTGAAATCTACTCTTGCACAATATGAACAAGTATATAAATATGTATATGAAATAAATAATGAAGCAAGTAAGATAAAGAGTAAGAGATGGAAAGATCTAACCGCGAGACAAGAGATTTATAGTGGTTCGGCTACAAGGACACCTTCCTTGCCCTACTCCACTCCCCGAGCACCTAACTCGAGAGTTTTCTTCACTATGTCAACAAGCTCCCTTATGGTGGAGAAAAACTTACAACACCCTTAGCTTACACCAATTTAACCGACACAAGCAATGTCGAGTTCTAAATCCTAGCTAGAACTAATCTCACAAACTATTTCACGAACTTCACAACTTCTTCAAGATGATCTTCTTCTTCACACGCTTCCTTTCACACTTTCTTCCACACTTTTTTCTTCACACCATATGTCTTCCACAACTATTCACACTTCTTCACACCTACGCTACTTATTCACACCACTATCTACTTCACAACTTCTTTACTTACACACCTTACTAGCCTAACTTCTTTTATCTACAACTATCTAACTAATATTCACAACTTATACACAAATGAATGAATGATTTACAAATGGTAACTTAGTTGAAAGGATCACACTAAGTTATAATACTTCTTGTCTTGATGGATAAAAGTATTCTTCTCTTGCACTTGAATGATTGAAGCTTGGATCACATGGAAACAAAAGCTTATGATTATATGATCAAATGAATGTTTAGAATTAGAGAGAAGATTTAGATCAGAAAGTTTGGAGTGCAAAATGTGAGGAAAAAATCCAGGAATAGTCCAGTATTTATAGGGGAGAAAATACTGTTCTGGAGCGTGGCCGGTCCCCTTAAAATTAAGGGGGCCGCCTAGTAAATTAAGGGGGCCGCCCCTCCAGAACGTTGCACAATTTTGTCTTTTTGTGGGGAAGGTTTTTCTGGACCATTTTTGCCATTTTTGGTTGAAAATTTGAATTCATATATTTATAATGATTTAAACATATTCTTTTAATTCCAAAAATGATATTGTAAAATGTATAAAATGTTTTGTGACATTTTACAAAAAGTCTAGTGTTTAAGAAAAATGTTCCTTTGATCATAGAATGCAATAAACACTTTGTTTATTCATACCTTAAGTGATTTGGATGCAAAGTGAATATTTATCGCTAAATACTTGTTTACGTCATAATTTTTAGTTCAATGGGTTTGCGTTTTGTGATTATCAAAACATAGAGATATCGATGAACGTTAATAATGTTTTTAGGCATTATTTATGTCAACACGTTGTTTAGAGTTTCTCACATACTTGATTTGGATTTATTCAAGTTAAGTATTGCCTTACAAAAGGCTACTTAGATCCAGAACTTTTGGACCTACAAGTGGTATCAGAGCGTATAGAGGGACTCTGAGTAAGAAGAAATACAGCACCACAAACAACAACAAATAAATCACTCACAAATCCTGAAAGATGTCTATTGATGAGACGAAAAATATTACGTTTTTAGGGGTCGGTTTGAGTCCTAATTCGTATGTTTTTGGTTTGGATTTCACCCAAAGTCGTTTCTTTTCTCATTTTAGGTACTTTTGAAGGGAAAATCACAAAAGAAG
>LBNU01006698.1:76459-113667 GCA_014162995.1 Artemisia annua | reverse complement strand
TTAGCAGCTAATTCAATAACAGGTGTGTGAGTTCTATCTACAGTTTCAATCCCTATGATGATTTGAAGAAACCTAGGGTACATATAAAATTTATTTTTAACAGCCTGAATGTTACCAATCATGCCCCTAAAAATATATCTAGAAAAATTAAAATTTGTACCTTGGGAGATATTAGCAATAGCACAAGCTACGTAAGTAGAGAATTGATCCAGACCTCCTGTCTTATTACTCATGCACTTCAACAAGGTATGCACCAGGAACTTCCATTTTGGACAAAAGAGCTTCTTGTACCACACCTTTCCATCCACTCGATAACCAATAGCTCTCAATGCTGGAAGTATCACAGACTTATTTTCATGATATTCACCATCCACATCTTTTAATTGAAGTTTGCTGCGGATCAATGACTCAGTGACCACATACTTTTTCCCATCAATCCAAGCAACAATTTGGGTCTCATCATCTGCTACCACAGCTGAATTCCAAAATTGTGTGACCAATGATTCGCACACCAGTTCCGGAAAATGTGTCAGAGCAAAGTGAATATTAGACCTCTTCAAGTAGTCTACCATAGGTTCAAATACCTCTTTACCTTTAACTTTACCCAGAAAAGCAATTAGGTTGTGATCACTTTTAAACACAAGGTTTGCCATAGTGAAATGATGAAAAAGAAATGATCTTGAGAGGTTAGAAATGGGTTTGAATTTATAACGAGTGGGATTCAGTTATTTTGGAGTGGGATACACACGATTAGTTATATAAGGAAGTTACCAATAATCGTGGGGGTTAGTTGACAACGAATCTTTAGAGAATCGTTTGACTAATTTGACTTTATAACGTACCCAAAATAACACACACTTTTACCCATCAGCAGATTGAAAAGTCCATCCGTAGAATCNTGAGATCGCTAGGATGCATGGCCAAATCGAAGGCCAAATCAGAGAACTTAGGGAGCTTAATAAGTTGGTCACTCTTGAGCTTAATCATTCCCTCAAAGACTTAGCAGTCGCTATTGAACATAACCCGGACTTTATACCTAAGGATTTTGCGGTTGTTAAGATAGAGGAGAGGGAAGAGGAAGAGATCAATCAGGAGCACTTTGACTTGTACCCAACTAAGGAAGAGCTTGCCTATCACCGCCATCTTGTTGATAACCCTCGACCACCCGTCTCTAGGATCATCCCTAGAATTAAGAGAGGCGACCCAAACAACATCAAAATACCATGCATGATTGGGTACAAGTTTATTGCTAATGCCTACATCGATCTAGAATCCCCAATCAATGTCATGTCTAGAGCCGTATACAACGATATAATGAATAAGCAACTTGAATCTAGGAAGGACCCCAAACACCCCGGTAAGGTTTGCAATTTTGTAGGAAGGGTAAATAATCTACGTGTCTTTGTGGGGAACTTTATTTTCATTGCCGATTTCATGATTCTAGAAGATGTTGTGAGCGTCATAGATTGCAATCTATCTCATGTGATGCTCGGTAGGCCGTTTGTTGAGGACTCTGGGCTAAAATATGATAAATTAGAAGGGACCGTCGAATTTGCTAATGAACACGATAAGATTACCTATAGGATGCCATCTAAGATGGAAGAATTCCGGTTTGTGCCACAACTAGATAGAGACCATATCGGTGCATTTGAGGACACGCCCGAAATTGGCAAAAAGAATAGCATGGAATATGTTTGGGAAAAGAGAAGCCTTTACTATAAAGATTGCTTGCACCTCGACCCTAGGTATAAGGTTGATGATGAGTTCGTGAGAAAGATTAGGGAGGCAATTAGGAAAAGGATGAGGAGCCATGGAGTCAAGTGTCTAGAGTTAGGTCCGGAGTACATCACCGTACAAGAGGTCACGTAAGGAGGCAAAGGCCTCGAGTCTAGCTACAAGACTCAATAATAAAGAAAAGCGCTTCTTGGGAGGCAACCCAAGCTATTTGTGTGTCTGTGTGTCTTTGTGTGTTTATGTGTGTCCATATGTAAATTATAATTCTTGTATTGATTCATGCTTCAAAGTAAATTGTGAAAATGCTTTATCTTGTTTTTAAACATAATGTTAAAGGTCATTCGCATAAACTAAGTGTAAGAGACATCCAAATCGGTTAATATAGAATGAATGAACATGAATCATAACAAGAAATTTGGTTTACATATGAGTAGTTGTTAGAGTCAAATGCTTGTATCGAGTCATAATGTTTTTTCTGCAGAATTCCCAGGAATTGAGACCAAGATCACCAAGAAATTTTCCGGAAACTCGACTAAAATTTTCTGTCAGACTACTCTGACGGCGTCAGGAGTAAAACCTGACGGCGTCAAGTGTCAAATACAGAATTTATTTGTTGGTTTACTCTCTAACGGAACTTGCATGTTTGATGATATCTATCTCTTCTATGAAATTCCAGGAAATCTGTAGAAAAACCATTCCACAAGCATTATATCTTATTTGCTTTCTAGGTATACGTCTATATATATATAATGCCACCGATTTTACGCCAGGTTTTCTGTAGTGTTTTCCATGTAACAGGTTATTTAGGACAAGAAGATGATGCATATACTGGAAGGGAAGCTTTGAAAGTTCATCTTTTTGGAGGAGAATCTAACCGTGTTGCTTGACTTGCATAAAGAAACGAATCAGGGGAGTATCCTATTTCATTCTTGTATCTTTTATCTCTTCGCTTCTTATTTTGGAACATTGGGGACAATGTTCAACAATGTTCTCCACTCTAAAATTCGTATGAAACAAGATAAAAACGTTATATATATATAGTTTTTGTGGGCTGACGGCGTCAACCCAAGTGTGGACGGCGTCAGCGCGGCGATTAGGGTTTCCAGATGGCCTTGGCTGACGGCGTCAGCCTTTTGTACAGCAAACTCTCTGGCCCATCCAGGCTTTATTTTCCATCTCTGACTTGACTTGATCTCTGACGGCGTCAATAAGCAAAGGGGGACGGCGTCAGCTTCTGTAATCTTCAAGGTCTTTTGAGTTTTTGCTCTTTTCCGCACTTTTTCGCTCCAAAAACGCCCGAAAACGCTCCTTTTGCGATTTTCCCTCCAAAAGTACCTAAAATGATAAAAGAAACGACTTTGTGTGAAATCCATACCAAAAACATACGAATTAGGACTCAAATCGACCCCTAAAAACGTAACATTTTTTGTCTCATCAACTGGCGTTTGCACGGAGTTCCTATCTGTTAGCAATACTGCGCTTACTGCGCCGTGTGTTGCGGATAGGTACACGATTAGCTCTTCTCCTGGTTGAGGCGCGACTAGCTTCGGGAGTGATGCTATTGTTTGCTTGAGTTGCATAAAAGCCTCTTCCGCTTCTGTAGTCCAGCGGAAGTCTCCTTTCTTCATACACTTCTTGAGTGTCTTGAATAGGGGGAGCGATTTGTCCGCTGATTTCGAGAGGAATTTGTTCAGTCCGGCCAGCTTTCCGTTTAAGGATTGGGCCTCTTTCAGAGTGCGTGGTGAGGGAAGTTGGATGACTGCGTCTGTTTTATCAGGGCACGCTTTTATGCCATCTGGCTCTATTAGATAGCCTAAGAACATACCCTCCGTGGCTCCGAAGGTGCACTTCTTAGGGTTGAGCTTCATGTTTATTTTCCTCAGCGTGTTGAAGGTTTCCTCTATGTCCCGCACTATTTCCTCTTCCGTGTGGCTTTTTATGACGAGGTCGTCCACGTAGACTTCCAAGTTTCGGCCCACTTGCTTTTCGAACGCGGCATCTACTAAGCGTTGGTATGTGGCTCCTGCATTCTTAAGGCCGAATGGCATTTTTGTGTAACAGAAGACACCTTGGCTCGTATGGAAGGCTGTTTTTTCCTCGTCCTCTTCTGCCATCTGGATCTGGTGGTACCCTTTATATGCGTCCATGAAGCATTTGAAGGGGTAACCGCATAATGATTCCACTTTCCAATCAATTTCTGGAAGTGGATAACAATCCTGTGGGCATGCCTTGTTCAGATCTGTGAAGTCCACGCACATCCTCCAGCTGCCATCGCTCTTCTTCACCATTACTGGGTTTGAGAGCCAGTCGTGGTAGAATACTTCACGCATGATCCCTGCGTCTACCAGCTTGTGGACTTCTTCTAGCACTGCCTTTGCGCGTTCGGGAGCCTGGCCCCGTTTCTTTTGTCGCACCGGGTTATATCCTTGTCGGATGTTCAGCCTGTGTTCTGAAATAGACCGTGGTACCCCTGTCATGTGTTTGGGTTCCCACGCAAAGACGTCTAGGTTCCGCTGAAGGAGTGTGCATATGGCAGTTTTGCCCTTGTCGGACAATGATCCGCCCAAAGATACCTGTTGTTCAGGGTAATCTGGATGGATTGCCACTTTGATGTTTGGGATCTTGGTCGCTTGCTGTGCCGGCATCGGTGCTGCTTCGTTGTGGACTGCGTTACATTCACCAATCGGTGTGATGTTGTTGTAGAGCGTGACGATGCCGCCCTCTACTGGAAATTTCATCATACCGTGCGCGGTGGATGGCACTGCGCGTAGGGCAGATATTCCTGACCTTCCAATAATCCCATTGTATGGCGAATGGGACCTGATTACCATGAAATTCACCCATGCCGTGGTTGAGTGTTCATCGTTGCCCAGGGTAACTGGTAATCGTAGCTGTCCTATGGGCCATATCTTTTCGCCGGCAAATCCGGTTAGTGACATGGTAGCCGGAGTTAACTGCTGCTTGATATCAGGTTGGAGTTTGTTGAAGCAGTGCTCGTACATGATATCCGCAGACGCTCCGCCATCGATATACATACGGTGTATGTTGTGTCCTCCAGCCTGGATTTCGATGATGAGCGGCTCTGCTATTGCGTTGTCCGCGGTTAGGGGTGGAAAGGATATTTTGTTTCCCCTTGAGAAGCGTTGAGTGACCTTTTGTTTGGTGTTGCGATCCCATGATTGTATCATGAAGATCGTTCCTTGTTTGTCCTTAGGGTTATCCTTCTTACCCTCGGTTCTGCTTCTATCCTTTCCTTCCTTTATGTTTTTCACTAAGTGGTCCAACCTTCCTTCCTTTACCATCTTGTCGATGAGTTGGCGGAGTTGGACGCACTCATTTGTGGTGTGGCCTTTTTGGCCATGGTAGTCACAGTATCCATTACCAGTGCGCTTTTCCTCTGGGGTGCGCATCGCTGGAGGTTTTGGGAAGTTAGCACCCTCTGCTGCGAGTATCTCTCCTGGAGTTTTCGTTAGTGGGGTATACTTGTCGTTACCCCGTCTGTTCCTGTCGTTGCGGTAACTCCTGGCGCTACTGTTGCGTTGCTCGCTGGGTGGTTTCCGCTGTTGGTCTTGTTGTTTATAAGACGAATAGCCTTTCTTGCTATCTGCGGCGGCGGCCTCACCCTGGATGAAGGACCTGGTGCGCCTCATCATGTCCTCCAGGGTAGTTGGTACCCCATCATGGAGCTTTTTAATAAGCTCTGGATTGCTAGCCCCGTTCATGAACGCTGAGATTTTCAGTACCTCTGGACATGCTTTAAATTGCATGCATTCGTCCTTGAAGCGTTCCATGAAGGCACTGTCGGTTTCGCCCTGGCGTTGCTTTATTCTGGCGAGATCGACAGGATTTTTGGCGCACTTTCTCCTTTGGGTGAAATTTGAACGGAATGCTTTCCGTAGCGTTTCGTACCCATCAATGCTTCTACGTGGAAGCTTGCTGAACCAAGAGCGGGCATTTCCCACTAACGTCGAATTAAACATATGGCACCAAACGGGCTGTGGCCAACTCTCGATGGCGGCTGCAGATTCAAAGACTTTTAGGTGATCATCGGGGTCACCTGTGCCGTCATATGTTTTAACGTTAGTGGGTAAGCGTCGCCTTCTATCCTCGGAAAAGTCACTAATGCGTCTGGTGAACGCATCGATCGTATCTCGACGCCAGGGGCGAGATATGTCCTCGCTTCCCCGGGTGGGATGTTCCCTTCTTGACTTCCAGTGGCCCGTCTCTCTTTCCTCGTTGTCCGAGGAATCTGTAATGGATGGATTTCTCCTCCTGCGGTTGTTGGGGCGGTTGTCCTCGGAATCAGTGGAGGATGGTGTCCTCTTCTTTCTGCGATTATGTCGAGCATTGCTCGAGTTCGTTACAGAGGGATCTCCACCTGGGGAGGGCTGTCGCTCTCCCGATTTCTCTCGGACTGGCCGACCTCCGATCCTATCATGGACGCTGCGACGGCGCCCGCTAGTCTCGCTTCCCGAAGGATATTGTCCATCCCTGGGTGCGCCTTCGTCCACCCTCTCCCCAATCCTGTTGAATACTGGGGTTCTACGGGCGCGTGGCCTCCTGCGGGGTGGCGAGTATGTTTCGGGTTCTGAGTCAAAACTTAGCCGAGCCTGGATGTCTCGGTTCGACCTTCGCCTTGCTTCCTCTCGCACGTATGCGGCTAGGGATTCAAAGTTCCTACTCACAAACTCTCCTGGTGGTAGGTTAGGTATGAGTCCCTCTAGCATGGATGCGTTAGCCCCCGGATTGGGTTCCTGGGGTCGTTCCGGTGCTGGGGGTGGCCCGGATGGGTAGTTCTCCGGCACTGTTTGAGCGGGAGTAGTGAACGCATCCTGCGTTGTTTCCCTCGTGGGGTTAGTGGGGCCCGAGATCCGGTCGAACACCCTTGTGGAAGTGGTACGCGGTTCTGGGTTTCTTTCCTCGGTTCCACTAGTTGTCCCAGTGACCGGTCTCAGGTTCGAGTCGTTCGGAGGTCGCAGTTGACTCATCTTGGTATTCTAGTCTTTTTGGAAAGCTCTTAGTGTTAGGGTCCCATGGATGGCGCCACTTGTTGATGCAAAAATTGGCAAGACTTGGCTTGAGTACCAATTCGGGTATTTAGTGCTTGGGAACCTGCGCACTAAGAAAAACAAGAAACACCGTTAGGCTTATCGAGGGATTGTTTCCCCCGATTATCCTCCGGCGTGAGAGTAAGTAATCGTAGTTTTAGGTTTGTGAAGAGTTGGAATCGCGTATCAAATCGTACCTTTGCGAGGGTTAGGGTCCCCTCTATTTATAGGCATGTAACAGATAAGGGTTACTTGTTCCTTACTCCAAGGCGTGCCCGCTTATATCGGATATTTGGTAAATATCCTCCTAGTTTAGAAGATATCACCTATCCGTTCCATAAATACGTATTGGGCTTTGGGCCTCGTGGGACGGAGCTACGTATTCACATGTATTATGGCCCACGCATTGTGGGCTATCGCATCGGTATTGTTTACCGAATGGGTCTGTGACCCGGTGTAGACTATACGTCATCATTAAACACAATAGTCAGAAACCCCCAAGTTATACACTATATACCCATAAGTTTACGGCTTGTTTGTTAAATTGTTTTTATTAAGTCATGTCTAAACCCTTATTTAGCTCGTAATTATGTTAGATTAATTATGATGGCCAGTTTCCAATTAATGGGCTTATTTGGATGAAAATTATGTCTGATAACCTTGTATGAGGCCATCATATCCCAATATTTCTGTAACGACACAGGTGTTTACTCATTGCTTAATATTTCTATAGTTTTCAAAAGTAAATTACTACATCATTTAAAACTAATGTCGGATTTAAATTAAAAGAAATGAAAAGGAAAAAAAAAAATGAAAATAAAGTTGCTTTCGCACTTGTGATCCTCGTGCTCGCTGCTTTTGAATTATTTAAAGGAGGAGTGGGGCCCACGTGACTTTTTAAATATAATTCACGTTGGTGTTAATGGTGGGGCCCTAGTAAATTTTGCTATCATCAATTTGAAGGGATCTCTTATTTTTCCAAAATGTGTAGCAATGTTCTTGGGCCTTTTTTAATAGCTAACTAGGGGTCGTTTCTTTTTCCTCCCCATAAAGAATTGGGTCTACTAAAGATTAAATATTATTTCTTTTTAAAATGGGTCCCATTATTTTCCTTATAATCCACTATATCCACAAGGCATAAAAAATGAATCTCTCCCCAACAAAAGTCAAAATAAGACATGGGCCAACATTTTCCACAATTGAAATTTACTTTGGCCTTCCATTAGTTTTCTTAAACTGCAACTAATAAATCTTGATGAAAATCTTCTCATTTCACTCTTCATTTGCTTCAAATATTTTTCTTAATGTACTTTATAAATAAAATAACAAATAAGAATAATATTTGCAATTTAAAACATAATTTTTCTATTTAATTTCGTATAAATGAGAGCATTTTTTTTTATAAAAAGCTTAATAATTGTAACTTCATCATTTACCAAAGGTCTGTCTTTTTTAGAGATCATGAAAGTTTCTGTTGCAGATGGAATTGCTTGGTTTATACAAAGGTTAGGCATATGGGAGAGTATTGAAATAATCAGTTCAATAAACTTTGTTGATATATGTTACAGGGATTGGTTATGTAAATATTTGAATTCAGGAGGTAAAAGTAGTAAGTTATTTTCTTTGCAGTTAATATATTTTCCAGGGTGCAGGATTACTCCCCTTTACCAAAAAAAGAAGAAGCTTTTTATAACTTTTATTTGGGTAAAAGGGATCTCCACCCTGGTAAAATATATTAACCAAAAAAACGTTTAAAGTACAATGGAATGTGGCTGAGATACCACATTAACCTCAAGCAACCGCTTGAACTACCACTGGATCATTTATGACATGCCATAAAGGATCAACTAGCTACGAAAACTAGAAAACCATAAAAGAAATAACATGTACGACACCTAGACATATCCACATCGCATATTACTTCCTCGACTTGCCTTGAACCTTAAAGTCAAACATCTTGGTAAATTCCTCCAATTGCCTAGGTAAATCAAGCACCTGGGCAGCATAATCATCAGAAAAATACCCTTCAAGCTCGTGTCCTCCAGAAGATGACCCGTAATTACTCATAGGATCGTCTGGCTTAAAAACCTCATCATCACTGTCAGAGACAACCACATCACCCACCTTTGAGAATGGATTACCCTTCTTAATACCCTCAACCACCGGAACAGGTTTCCCATTATCATCCACAAGCGTTGGTGTCCCATAAATAATAAGCTTTTCAAGCTTATCAATTTTCTCGACGAGAGGGGTACTGATGAGACGAAAAATGTTACGTTTTTAGGGGACGGTTTGAGTCCTAATTCGTATGTTTTTGGTATGGATTTCACACAAAGTCGTTTCTTTTATCATTTTAGGTACTTTTGGAGGGAAAATCGCAAAAGGAGCGTTTTCGGGCATTTTTGGAGCGAAAAAGTGCGGAAAAGAGCAAAAACTCAAAAGACCTTGAAGATTACAGAAGCTGACGCCGTCCCCCTTTGCTTATGGACGCCGTCTGAGATCAAGTCAAGTCAGAGATGGAAAATCAAGCCTGGACGGGCCAGAGAGTTCGCTGTACAAAAGGCTGACGCCGTCAGCCAAGGCCGTCTGGAAACCCTAATCGCCGAGCTGACGCCGTCCACACTTGGGTTGACGCCGTCAGCCCACAAAAACTATATATATAGAACGTTTTATTCTTGTTTAATACGAATTTTAGAGTGGAGAACTTGGGACCAACACCCTAGTACGTGTTTTACAGACCTTGGAGGGTATCCAACCCCTTCTATCTTGCATGTTCAATTGAAGATAAGTATTCTTTCATACGATATGTCTATGTATTGTGTGATTATCATGTTTGCTTGTCTTTCTTTCAACATGCTAGGCTAATTTCCTTTGTGTTTGCTTAGATCTAATGAAACCTAACTATTGATTATCATGTGATGTGTATGTTGTGATTGTTTTTGGGTGAATGTTCCATCTACGTTAAGCTAAAGAAAACTGGCTAATCTCCTATACGGTAACATGCTTGAACGTCTTTAGAAACGTGAATCTAATGTGCGTTAATGATTTTAAGGTAGTATTTCATGCGTAGGTTGCTATCTAAGAGCTCATGGTTTGGATACTTAACGTATCGCTGTGAAGGAGGCAGGAACCTATAGAATTAGGGAATTGAACGCACTCCCTATGACCTATTAGGAATACACCCGTCATCCAAGCAAACTCAACATACTTGTCACATGGTAAAAGGTAGTTAGGGAGTAATGAAGCCTAAGTAAACACATTCTCTCCACCACTGATTTTCTCAAAAATATAAAAAAAAACCAAAAATATAAGTAGAATAGAAGTAGAAAATTGGGTTAGTTGACTAGCAACTAATTCCGCCCTATCCTCCGAACCAGAGATTTTACTTACTTTCATAAAAATAAAAATACAAAAAGAATCTTCCTTCAACCCCTAGACCTAGATTAGAGTAGTTTTAGCCTAACGAACACTATTCCCTGTGAGAGAACGATCAATCCCCCGGTACTTGCCACTTCACTATACTACATCGGTCAGGTACACTGCCTGGTGGGGATTGCAAGCCTCTTGAGATCCCTCGAGAGGTAAAACGTAGTGCGTGTTGCAATCCACGCGCATCAAGTTTTTGGCGCCGCTGTCGGGGAATAGTTATTGTTTAGGTTAAATTTTATTTTAAATTAGGTCTACTCACTAGACTCCTTTCTAGTGAGACTGATGAGATGAAAAATGTTACGTTTTTAGGGGTCAGTTTGAGTCCTAATTCATATTTTTTTGGTATGGATTTCACAAAAAGTCGTTTCTTTTATCATTTTAGGTACTTTTGGAGGGAAAATCGCAAAAGGAGCGTTTTCGGGCGTTTTTGGAGCGAAAAAGAGCAAAAACTCAAAAGACCTTGAAGATTACAGAAGCTGACGCCGTCCCCCTTCGCTATTGGACGCCGTCTGAGATCAAGTCAAGTCAGAGATGGAAAATCAAGCCTGGACGGGCCAGAGAGTTTACTGTACAAAAAGCTGACGCCGTCAGCCAAGGCCGTCAGGAAACCCTAATCGCCAAGCTGACGCCGTCCACACTTGGGTTGACGCCGTCAGCCCACAAAAACTATATATATAGAACGTTTTATTCTTGTTTGATACGAATTTTAGAGTGGAGAACTTGAGACCAAGACCCTAGTACGTGTTTTACAGACCTTGGAGGGTANGATGGAAAATCAAGCCTGGACGGGCCAGAGAGTTTACTGTACAAAAAGCTGACGCCGTCAGCCAAGGCCGTCAGGAAACCCTAATCGCCAAGCTGACGCCGTCCACACTTGGGTTGACGCCGTCAGCCCACAAAAACTATATATATAGAACGTTTTATTCTTGTTTGATACGAATTTTAGAGTGGAGAACTTGAGACCAAGACCCTAGTACGTGTTTTACAGACCTTGGAGGGTATCCAACCCTTCCTATCTTGCAAAATCAATTGAAGATAAGTATTCTATCATACGATATGTCTATGTATTATGTGATTATCATGTTTACTTGTTTTTCTTTTAATATGCTAGGCTAAATTCTCTTGTGTTTGCTTAGATCTAATGAAACCTAACTATTGATTATCATGTGATGTGTATGTTGTGGTTGTTTTTTGGGTGAATGTTCCATCTACGTTAGGCTAAAGAAAACTGGCTAATCTCCTATACGGTAACATGCTTGAACGTCTTTAGAAACGTGAATCTAATGTGCGTTAATGATTTTAAGGTAGTATTTCAAGCGTAGGTTGCTATCTAAGAGCTCATGGTTTGGGTACTTAACGTACAGCTGTGAAGGAGGTAGGAACCTATAGAATTAGGGAATTGAACGCACTCCCTATGACCTATTAGGAATACACCCGTCATCCAAGCAAACTCAACATACTTGTCACATGGTAAAAGGTAGTTAGGGAGTAATGAAGCCTAAGTAAACACATTCTCTCCACCACTGATTTTCTCAAAAATATAAAAAACCAAAAAATATAAGTAGTTTAGAGTTAGATAAATTTGGGTTAGTTGACTAGCAACTAATTCCGCCCTATCCTCCAAACCAGAGTAGTTTTAGCCTAACGAACACTATTCCCTGTGAGAGAACGATCAATCCCCCGGTACTTGCCACTTCACTATACTACATCGGTCAGGTACACTGCCTGGTGGGGATTGCAAGCCTCTTGAGATCCCTCGAGAGGTAAAACGTAGTGCGTGTTGCAATCCACATGCATCAAGTTTTTGGCGCCGCTGCCGGGGAATAGTTATTGTTTAGGCTAGATTTATTTTAAATTAGGTCTACTCACTAGACTCCTTTCTAGTGAGACTTTGTTTTCTTTTTCTAGGATCCCTTTAGTCTATCTCTTTCTTCGTGCTTGTGTTCGTAACCATTACCATCCGCCATCATGGAAGGTGGTAATANGTAAAACGTAGTGCGTGTTGCAATCCACATGCATCAAGTTTTTGGCGCCGCTGCCGGGGAATAGTTATTGTTTAGGCTAGATTTATTTTAAATTAGGTCTACTCACTAGACTCCTTTCTAGTGAGACTTTGTTTTCTTTTTCTAGGATCCCTTTAGTCTATCTCTTTCTTCGTGCTTGTGTTCGTAACCATTACCATCCGCCATCATGGAAGGTGGTAATATCCCTGATCCCAACAACCCAATTCAACCACACCAACCGCCTAGAGCCCGCACCTTAGGAGAACACCCCCGACCTAGCCGCTTTGGCCATCGTAACACACCATATAGGAATGAGCGACTTTTGAGAGTTATGGAGCACGTTTCGCGACGTGATAGGATGGATAGAGAAGTTAGGGCATTCGATGAACTTAATGAACTAATAAGTAGAGAAAAGGAGACTCGCCCAACTTAGCAGGTATAATGAGATTAAGTATAGAGATGAACTAGAGGCAACTCAAAATTCGTCCCTAACCCTTGAGGAATTGAGCTACTATAAGTTTCTCCCGAAGTGTCCTTGCCCCGCTAAACACCAGGAGCACCCTTGGATTAGGAGAGGAAATTATCTTAATGTAAAAATTCCATGCATGATTGGTCACATGTTCAGGGAACATACTTATGTTGACTTAGAGGCCCCAGTTAACATCATGTCTAGGCGTTACTACAATTGGATCATGAGCAATAAAATAGAACCTAGGCAAGACCCCTACAACTCAAGCCATTTATGCAATGTTGTAGGAAGGGCAAGAGGGTTATATGTCTTCGTTGGGAATTTAACGTTTGTATGTGACTTTATGATCTTAGAAGACGTGAGAGGGATTATAGATCCACACTTAGGGGAGATAGTCTTGGGAAAACCCTTCGTCAAGGTATCTAACATGACTTACGATAAGGATGAAGGAGTTGCCACATTTTCCCATGAGACCGGACATGTCAAGTACATGATGCCTTACAAATTCGAGAAGTTCAAAGACGTTGAGAACTTAGATGTTGATAATATCCCAACGTTTGAAGTTAGTAATGACTATCAAGGCGATAATCGAATCAAATATTCCGGATGCATGGCCTTAGGATCGGAATACATATGGAGGGATCACGTGATTAGAAGCTTTAGAGCCGCATTTAAAATGCGGTACGGGGTCACGTAAGGAGGCAAAGGCCTCGAGTCTAGCTACAAGACTCAATAATAAAGAAAAGCGCTTCTTGGGAGGCAACCCAAGCTATTTGTGTGTCTTTGTGTGTCTTTGTGTCTTTGTATGTTTATGTGTGTCCATATGTAAATTATAATTCTTGTATTGATTCATGCTTCAAAGTAAATTGTGAAAATGCTTTATCTTGTTTTTTTAAACATAATGTTAAAGGTCATTCGCATGCACTAAGTGTAAGAGACATCCAAATCGGTTAATATAGAACGAATGAACATGAATCATAACAAGAAATTTAATTTACATATGAGTAGTCGTTAGAGTCAAATGCTTGTATCGAGTCATAATGTTTTGTTTTCTGCAGAATTTCCAGGAATTGAGACCAAGATCACCAAGAAATTTTCCGGAAACTTGACTAAAACTTTCTGTCAGACCACTCTGACGGCGTCAGGAGTTAAAACCTGACGGCGTCAAGTGTCAAATACAGAATTTATTTGTTGGTTTACTCTCTAACGGAACTTGCATGTTTGATGATATTTATCTCGTCTATGAAATTCCAGGAAATCAGTAGAAAAACCATTCCACAAGCATTATATCTTATTTTCTTTCTAGGTATACGTCTATATATATCATGCCACCGATTTTACGCCAGGTTTTCTGTAGTGTTTTCCATGATAACAGGTTATTTAGGACAAGAAGATGATGCATCCACTGGAAGGGAAGCTTTGAAAGTTCATCTTTTTGGAGGAGAATCTGACCATGTTGCTTGACTTGCATAAAGAAACGAATCAGGGGAGTATCCTATTTCATTCTTGTATCTTTTATCTCTTCGCTTCTTATTTTGGAACATTGGGGACAATGTTCAACTTAAGTGTAAGGGGGGTAAAAATGGTAGACTAATGAGACCTCGTCAATACTTCTTGATTTTTGCTTGTTTAAGAGTAGTGTGTAATAAAACCATAAGAAACACTTGTTAGAGCAATTTTAGAGCAAATTTAAAATTTTCTACATTGCTTAGGAGTAAAACTTTAGTCTTAATAAGCGTCTCATGGATAGGAGAAATTATGACTAGCACAAAAAACCGCTACCACCAAAAATTTTCCACCCAAATATGTGAGGTTCACCCCTAGAATTGGTAGGAAGAGGCACTCAACTTTAGTGCCCATGTGTGTNATTTTCTACATTGCTTAGGAGTAAAACTTTAGTCTTAATAAGCGTCTCATGGATAGGAGAAATTATGACTAGCACAAAAAACCGCTACCACCAAAAATTTTCCACCCAAATATGTGAGGTTCACCCCTAGAATTGGTAGGAAGAGGCACTCAACTTTAGTGCCCATGTGTGTACCGGTAATGCTTAGATTCTAGAACTTGCGTTAGCGACCATTCCGAGACCACAAGTGAGACTACATTCGTGTAGATTAGGATTAAATACATGATAAGAGGCACTAGGATAACCCTTGTTTTAAGCCTGTATTATAATTACATTGACTACACTGGTCAAGTAATTCTCCCACACCCTTGCGATGTACCCATCTTTGGTACACGATACCCCTAGTACACCCCTCCGAGCCTATCCCTTTCGTTTCTAACTTTAAGCATCATACTTAAAGGAAGAATTTGTTTACAATCCACCCCCAAATGTGCAACCAAATCGCCTTAGCCCACCTTGTATGCACTCACCTTTAGTGCATTATTGTTATTTGTTAAACCCTTGTCAATTATCTAATTAATTACGTTGTTGCTAAGTTGAGTCATATCTTGTACATAGTGTTTTGGGATGATTGGGACTCATGGGTAAAGTACTAGTGTTATGGAGTAATGGGGAAGAACATCAATTATTACCCCCATATGTGCTAAACGTTTTCAAAAGTACTCCGAGTGTTTTAATTATTTCAATACGAGTCGTAGAATAGTAAATGTAAAGTATGTAAAAGTTCAAGTGTAAGGGGAAGCTTAATCCCCNGGAAAATAAATTCGGACTACCATCCACATGTTTCTTTTGTTTCTTAGTTAGTTTTTCCTTTGTTTGTGATAGTTTAAGATCGAGTCTAGTCTTGGCTTGGCAACGCCCTTGTATATGTAATTAACTAAGATGATTGACTAGCCACCAGTAAACTATCCCTTATCCAACCAAACCGTGTTTTTCCATATCCCTAAACCCCTCATTATAACCCTTTTGTAAAGCCCTCTTTGATAGTTATCCTAGGTGCTTACGCCTTAGTGGAGGAAGACTCGGTCTTTTCTCGAGCCTATGGTAATCTAAGTACTATGACAGGTAGTGAGTGATATTATCCGTTTCCATGACATTATATCTACATTTTATAAACCGAGAGATGTGAGTATCCAAACACTACATGAGAGGTGCTAGTATATTTTCCCCGTGCTTATTTTGATTAATGTGGAACGACTAGGTAGTGTAATTACTTTTAAGTTCGCACTAAATGACCTCTAACTTGTTTTTCTCTTGGGAATAAACGCGCATTTGCTTGAGGACAAGCAAATCTCAAGTGTAAGGGTATTTGATGAGACGAAAAATGTTACGTTTTTAGGGGTCAGTTTGAGTCCTAATTCGTATGTTTTTGGTATGGATTTCACACAAAGTCGTTTCTTTTATCATTTTAGGTACTTTTGGAGGGAATGTCGCAAAAGGAGCGTTTTCGGGCATTTTTGGAGCGAAAAAGTGCGAAAAAGAGCAAAAACTCAAAAGACCTTGAAGATTACAGAAGCTGACGCCGTCACCAAGAAATTTTCCGGAAACTTGACTAAAACTTTCTGTCAGACCACTCTGACGGCGTCAGGATTAAAGCCTGACGGCGTCAAGTGTCACATACAGAATTTATTTGTTGGTTTACTCTCTAACGGAACTTGCATGTTTGATGATATCTATCTCTTCTATGAAATTCCAGGAAATCTGTAGAAAAACCATTCCACAAGCATTATATCTTACTTGCTTTCTAGGTATACGTCTATATATATATCATGCCACCGATTTTACGCCAGGTTTTCTGTAGTGTTTTCCATGATAACAGGTTATTTAGGACAAGAAGATGATGCATCTACTAGAAGGGAAGCTTTGAAAGTTCATCTTTTTGGAGGAGAATCTAACCGTGTTGCTTGACTTGCATAAAGAAACGAATCAGGGGAGTATCCTATTTCATTCTTGTATCTTTTATCTCTTCGCTTCTTATTTTGGAACATTGGGGACAATGTTCAACTTAAGTGTAAGGGGGGGTAAACATGGTAGACTAATGAAACCTCATTGATACTTCTTGATTTTTGTTTGTTTAAGAGTAGTGTGTAATAAAACCATAAGAAACACTTGTTAGAGCAATTTTAGAGCAAATTTAAAATTTTTTACATTGCTTAGGAGTAAAACTTTAGTCTTAATAAGCGTCTCATGGATAGGAGAAATTATGACTAGCACAAAAAACCGCTACCGCCAAAAAAATTTCCACCCAAATATGTGAGGTTCACCCCTAGAATTGGTAGGAAGAGGCACTCAACTTTAGTGCCCATGTGTGTACTGGTAATGCTTAGATTCTAGAACTTGCGTTAGTGACCATTCTGAGACCACAAGTGAGACTACATTCGTGTAGATTAGGATTAACTACATGATAAGAGGCATTAGGATAACCCTTGTTTTAAACCTGTATTATAATTACATTGACTAAATTGGTCAAGTAATTCTCCCACACCCTTGCGATGTACCCATCTTTGGTACACGATACCCCTAGTACACCCCTCCGAGCCTATCCCTTTCGTTTCTAACTTTAAGCATCATACTTAAAGGAAGAATTTGTTTACAATCCACCCCCAAATGTGCAACCAAATCTCCTTAGCCCACCTTGTATGCACTCACCTTTAGTGCATTATTGTTATTTGTTAAACCCTTGTCAATTATCTAATTAATTACGTTGTTGCTAAGTCGAGTCATATCTTGTACATATTGTTTTGGGATGATTGGGACTCATGGATAAAGTACTAGTGTTATGGAGTAATGGGGAAGATCATCAATTATTACCCCCATATGTGCTAAACGTTTTCAAAAGTAATCCAAGTGTTTTAATTATTTCAATACGAGTCGTAGAATAGTAAATGTGAAGTATGTAAAAGTTCAATTGTAAAGGGAAAGCTTAATCCCCAATGATGTATTATTTTGGATGGTAGGGTAAAAAGGTATCAAAAAAAATCGAAAAAATCAAGAAAAATACAAAAAAATTAGGAAAATAAATACGGACTACCATCCACATCTTTTCTTTTGTTTATTAGTTAGTTTTTGCTTTGTTTGTGATAGTTTAAGATCGAGTCTAGTCTTGGCTTGGCAACGCCCTTGTATATGTAATTAACTAAGATGATTGACTAGCCACCAGTAAACTATCCCTTATCCAACCAAACCGTGTTATTCCATATCCCTAAACCCCTCATTATAACCCTTTTGTAAAGCCCTCTTTGATAGTTATCCTAGGTGCTTACGCCTTAGTGGAGAAGGACTCGGTCTTTTCTCAAGCCTATGGTAATCTAAGTACTATGACAGGTAGTGAGTGATATTATCCATTTCCTTTACATTATATCTACATATTATAAACCGAGAGATGTGAGTATCCAAACACTACATGAGAGGTGCTAGTATATTTTCCCCGTGCTTATTTTGATTAATGTGGAACGACTAGGTAGTGTAATTACTTTTAAGTTCGCACTAAATGACCTCTAACTTGTTTTTCCCTTGGGAATAAAAGCGCATTTGCTTGAGGACAAGCAAATCTCAAGTGTAAGGGTATTTGATGAGACGAAAAATGTTACGTTTTTAGGGGTCGGTTTGAGTCCTAATTCGTATGTTTTTGGTATGGATTTCACCCAAAGTCGTTTCTTTTATCATTTTAGGTACTTTTGGAGGGAAAATCGCAAAAGGAGCGTTTTCGGGCGTTTTTGGAGCGAAAAAGTGCGGAAAAGAGCAAAAACTCAAAAGACCTTGAAGATTACAGAAGCTGACGCCGTCCCCCTTTGCTTATTGACGCCGTCTGAGATCAAGTCAAGTCAGAGATGGAAAATCAAGCCTGGACGGGCCAGAGAGTTTGCTGTACAAATGGCTGACGCCGTCAGCCAAGGCCATCTGGAAACCCTAATCGCCGAGCTGACGCCGTCCACACTTGGGTTGACGCCGTCAGCCCACAAAAACTATATATATAGAACGTTTTTATCTTGTTTCATACGAATTTTAGAGTGGAGAACTTGGGACCAAAACCCTAGTACGTGTTTTACAGACCTTGGAGGGTATCCAACCCCTTCTATCTTGCATGTTCAATTGAAGATAAGTATTCCTTCATACGATATGTCTACGTATTGTGTGATTATCATGTTTGCTTGTCTTTCTTTTAATATGCTAGGCTAATTCTCTTTGTGTTTGCTTAGATCTAATGAAACCTAACTATTGATTATCATGTGATGTGTATGTTGTGATTGTTTTTGGGTGAATGTTCCATCTACGTTAGGCTAAAGAAAACTGGCTAATCTCCTATACGGTAACATGCTTGAACGTCTTTAGAAACGTGAATCTAATGTGCGTTAATGATTTTAAGGTAGTATTTCATGCGTAGGTTGCTATCTAAGAGCTCATGGTTTGGATACTTAACGTATCGCTGTGAAGGAGGTAGGAACCTATAGAATTAGGGAATTGAACGCACTCCCTATGACCTATTAGGAATACACCCGTCATCCAAGCAAACTCAACATACTTGTCACATGGTAAAAGGTAGTTAGGGAGTAATGAAGTCTAAGTAAACACTTCTCTCCACCACTGATTTTCTCAAAAACATAAAAAACCAAAAATATAAGTAGAATAGAAGTAGAAACTTGGGTTAGTTGACTAGCAACTAATTCCGTCTTATCCTCCAAAACCAGAGATTTTACTTGCTTCCATAAAAATAAAAATACAAAAAGAATCTTCCTTCAACCCCTAGACCTAGATTAGAGTAGTTTTAGCCTAACGAACACTATTCCCTGTGAGAGAACGATCAATCCCCCGGTACTTGCCACTTCACTATACTACATCGGTCAGGTACACTGCCTGGTGGGGATTGCAAGCCTCTTGAGATCCCTCAAGAGGTAAAACGTAGTGCGTGTTGCAATCCACGCGCATCACCAGTCTACTTCATCAGCAAAGCACTTAATAAGACGGAGATAAATTACACTGCGATGGAGAAACTCGTCCTCGCATTAGTATTTGCAGCAAAAAGGTTACGCAGGTATTTCCAGGCGCATCCAGTTGCCGTGATCACTGATCAGCCTATCAAGCAGGTGATATCCACACCGGAAGCATCAGGACGACTGTGGAAGTGGAGTGTGCTACTTGGCGAGTACAACATCTCCTATAGACCACGCACTGCGATCAAAGGGCAGATACTCGCAGACTTCATCGTAGAAAAGCCAGAAGAAGACTCTGCACCTCAAACAAACAAGGGTACCTTGGAACAACCATGGATCCTATTCACGGACGGATCCTCATGCACTGATGGGTCGGGCGCAGGCCTCATCCTCACCAACCCTGAAGGAATGGAATTCACATACGCACTGCGTTTTGAATTCACTGCCACAAACAATGAGGCAGAATACGAAGCCCTACTAGCCGGACTGCGTATCGCGAACCGAATGGGGGTCCGCAATCTTGAGGCAAACGTAGACTCACGTCTAGTAGCTAACCACGTGTTAGGTGAGTACGTAGCCAAGGAAGAAAACATGATTCAATACCTTGTAAAAGCAAAGGCATTGATACAAAACTTTGACAGGTTCACAATTAAGCAAGTCCCCCGCGGTGAGAATAAGAAGGCGGATGCCCTAAGCAAGATAGCATCCACTAGCTTCGCGCACCTGTCAAAACAGGTCCTGGTTGAAATTCTGAAGGACAAGTCCATCTCAGAATTGGAAGTAACAACAGTAATAGAAGAAGTTGAACCAACATGGATGACTCCCATCATTGAGTTCATAAATGAAGGTAATCTTCCACAGGACAAAAATGAAGCCCGACGGATACGACGTTTGGCACAACGGTTTGAATTCAGAGATGGCGTACTCTACCGGAGATCTTTTCTCCAACCTTGGCTAAGATGTGTGGGTCCACTCCAAGCGAACTACGTGCTTCGGGAAATACACGAAGGATCATGCAGCATGCATTCTGGACCACGATCCGTGGTTGCACGAGCACTCCGATCTGGATACTACTGGCCAACGATGCATCACGATGCACGAGAACTGATTAAAAAGTGCCACGATTGCCAGATCCACAGGCCAATCCCGCGACGACCACAACATAAACTCTCACCAATCACCGCGCCGTGGCCATTCTATAAATGGGGAATTGACATCGCTGGACCATTCCCAGCAGCAGCAGGGGGTTTAAAATTCCTACTTGTAGCCGTGGACTACTTCACCAAGTGGATTGAGGCAAAAGCCGTAGCCACAATCACAGGTAACCAGGTCAAGAGGTTCGTATGGGACAACATCGTGTGCCGATTTGGATTGCCAGGAGAAATCATCTCGGACAACGGAAAACAATTCCGAGACAACCCTTTCAAGGACTGGAGTGAACAACTCCACATCAAGCAGCACTTCGCATCCGTTACCCATCCACAGACAAACGGCCAAGTTGAAAGAGCCAACCGCAGCCTAGGAGAAGGTATGAAGGCACGCCTAGACAAACACAAGGGCGGGTGGGTGGATGAACTATCGCATGTTCTTCGGGCGCACCGTACAACCATTAAGGTTAGTAACGGAGATACCCCTTTCTCACTGGTCTACGGAACTGAAGCCGTCATACCAGCCGAAATCGGAATGCCCACTATCCGCACAGCGGAAATAAACGTCGCGACAAACGACGAAGATCGAAGAGTAGATCTGGACCTCTTAGAGGAACGACGTGAACGCGCAGCAATACGCGAGGAAAAGTCCAAGTCAAAGATGAAGGGGTACTATGATGCTCGTGTCCGACATGTTTCATTCCGGCCAGGTGACTTCGTATACCGACAGAACGACTCCAGCCGGGTCGAAGACACAGGAAAACTCGGACCAAAATGGGAAGGCCCCTATGAAGTCATTGAATCACTTGGAAAAGGCGCATACAAGCTGCGCGACACAAATGGCCAAGAGCTACAACGAACATAGAACGTTGGCAACCTCAAAAGATGTTATCTTTAGATTAGGCCACGGCCCAGCATGGACAAAGCACTTTAGTACGTGCCCCAATAAAGATCCATGTAATTTCATTGCTTTTTCTTTTCTAGATACTTATGTTTCTTTTTAAACTTGCAAGTATTAATAAAACGTTCGCGGTTTCTAGCTAACTCCGCGACAAAAAATTTCTTTACATTGTTATTTAATTATCGTTTATATTACAATGTGTTGGTCACGATACCTTTAAAGCCTACGCGGCGTGCATGCATTACATAATACCCACGCTGGTACATAGGATACGTTAACCTACCAATTAACTTGTTGAGTAAGAGGGTTGCAAACCCATCAACTATATGGATCACGCATCCTTGTTAAACACCTTGCGCTCGAGATGTTGACGCAAGTAACTTACGCACCTCACGATAGGAATGCGATAAGGCACACTGTGCGCGTTTAGCAACTCAAAGATTCAAGATTCTTGACTCTTTTCAAGTACAACAAGTAATACGCAACTAAGTTCTCAAGTATAACTTAGTAATTTTTTCTAAGTCTTCATAAAACAAAAAGATAAGAAATAAAAGCGAATCACGTGATAATAACGCACAAGTACTTGTGACAAACATAGTACATCAAAAAATTAAACTTTTATTATTATAAATACAAAGTTTACATGCGACAATAAGTCCAAAAAATACAGTCAAAAACTCCAAGAGCGACTAAGGGTACTGCACCCTTAACCCATCACCTCATCCTTCGACGCTTGCAGCTGTTGCAAAATGGCCGCGTCCTTAGGATCGACAGTTGCCACGGAGACAGGGACACCATCGCTCCTAGGAAGATGCGCTGCGCCTATGCCGCACATCACGGCTTTTCCTTTCAAACCTTTTTTCGTGGCACACCTAGTAGCATGGAAATCCAATGAACGCTATAAGGTAATCTCCTTTTCGATACGAAAAGGGTTTAACATATCACGCGGTTGGGCAAAAATGGGTACCTTCAGCTGCGATACGTGAGGCTTAAGGTAGAAGTCCACCTGCTTCTCCGCACCCTCCTGCAAGTGCCTCTCCAAAGTCAACCCAGCCATGATCACGCAGATGGGTTGATCCTGGTCACGCTCCAGCCACGCAATATGTGGAATCTCAAGATTCTTGAGCTCCTCCAATGCCGCAACAAACTCCGCGCGAGCGTTGGCATTGTAGCCAGGAACTTCAGCAAAGGGCACGGTCAACAGCTTCTTCTCATCCAACTCCTTGGCAAGTTTCATCTTACCAAGTGCATCGGAGGTGGACATCACCTTCCCGAAGGCCGTCGTGACATTGGGAGCTTCGAGGGTACCGAGTGCAGCCAAGCGCAGCCCATGGCTGATCAACCATCTACAAAATAGCACAAGTGTTAGTAGATAAAAACAGTGATGTATAAGCAGACAGCAAAATAACATAAGTGTTAGTAGATAACACAAGGATAAGCATTTACCTGCGCTCAGCGATAGACTGCACCAGGTGCGGATACAGCTCTTCGTCAAACTCAATGCTGAGCTTGCGGAACTTCTCTTCATGCTCCTTCATACGAAGCTGTACCACGCTGCGGAACTCCTCCAAATCTGCAAACAGCTTACCCTTGGTCTGCTGCAGATGCTTGAAGCCCCACATGGAGGCCGTCCTCGTGCGCTCCGCATTGGTGCGCTCGCGCTCCAACTCGGCCATGACCATCATCTTCTGGTCGGCCATGAGACGAGCAGACGCCTCAGCGCGCTCAAGTTTAGCCTGGGAGCTCAGCTGCTCAGCCTTAGAGCTTGCTAGATCATCTTGTAACGACGCCAGCTGTGTCGTTAAGGAGGCAATCTGATCCTCATACTGGGCATGAGCACTCTCAGCAGAGTGACTCGCCCTGGCCTGCGCAACCAACCTAGACTGGCGTATAGCCAGCTGAGATTGCTGCGCAGCGACGGAGGCCAGTTCCTCCATCGCGGAGTCAAAAGTCTGTGACTCCGTGCCCAGATCCCTCGGGGAATCTACCCCATCCAAAAAAGGGGTCTTCTCAGCAGACTTCTCATCGTCACGGACGCTGCTGCTCCCCACGTGCAGATCACTGCGATTGGGCATACATGATAAAGCGTTAGCTTGTGAAAACAATTCACAGTATGCAAAGGCATTTACAATGGAATATACACTTACAAATTGGGGGAGACAAAGGCGCACTCTCCTCAGCATCCGGCGAAGACACATCAACATCCATCTTCTCAACATCCCCACTGCGAGGAACAAAAGGAGTAAGAGAACAGTTAGATAATAACTTCAAAAAAAAAACACACAACAAGACTTATGACAAATAAGCATAACACATACCCTGCGCCAAACGACGTTCCCTCATCCTCAGAGCGTGGCTTCTTGGACGGCTCTGCACCATCACCACCGCTTCGGTTGCGCTTAAGGATGAGCCGCTCCTCCTCCTCGTCCTCTGACTCCTCTATCTGAATCACCGGAGGAGCAGATGCCGCTGTAGAAGGCCCAGGCTGCGCAGTGGGGGGAACCTCTGTAATAGGCGCAGCCGCCACAGGAGAGTCTACAGGCTCCTGAACATCCAGCTGCGTCAAGCGGCCATCACTCGCCTCAAGAACGGGGGCTTCATCATCCCTCTTGGGGCGAACCCCCACAGTCGTGGACTCAGGATCATCCAGCTGCGCGAACGCGAACAGATCCATCTCTGCAACACAATAAGACAGGACAACACTGTTATATAGGTAAATGAGAAACGACAACAAAACTCTCACGCCTACTGATAAAGGAAGGATGAGTAACCACGCAGTGTCAGTCCGAGCAGCTAAGAAGTCGCGTACTCTCGTGCGCAGGAGCAAAGTAATTTCAACTAAATGCCCATGTGCCACGAGGAATTCCTCTGGATACGATCATGGGGAGACGGTTGGCATCTATTAGTCAGCCGCGTGATCCATATTGTAACCAACCTCCAGTGGGCACTCATCAGGTGGCAGGCGAGCGTTGGTATAAAACTCAAACTCGTGGGGGAAGACGACAGAGTCGACCCAGAAAAACCGCTCTCGCCAGTTGCGGAGGGAATCTACTCTCTTCGTCACACACTGCAAAGCCCCTTTGCGCTTTGCAAAGGTGACCCACCCATTCGACCACGTTGTGTGGTAAAACGCACGGAATAGGTGGACAGTGGGGGGAATAGCCAGCAAATGGCAGTTAATCTCAAAATTGGATATTTTGGCTGCACCAAGAGGGTGCAGCTGAGAGATGTGGATAGCGTAATGAACGAAGATATCGTTCAGAAAAACGCTGATGGGGATGCGTATATTCGCGTAATCAAAGAAACGCGTATACACCCCCACCTTCCCTTGCGGGAAATCCGCTATTGTTGCGTTGGGGCCCGGTACAACCGGATATACCTCCAACGGAATATAATAATCTGAGGCGAACCGTTGTAGTTCGCCCTCAGTCATGTTCGAGTGGCAATCGCTCAACTGAACCACCATTTTTTTGAATAACGCACTCGCAACTTACCTAAGTTTTTTAAAAACAGAAAGGAACGATGGAAGCTCTAGGGTTTTTCTTTGAAAATGGAGGAAATAATTACTGTGGTAATCACAGTAAAAGGAGAGAGGCGTCTTATATACTCTTCTCACAATCACACGATGACTGACACGTGTAACCCACTCACTCTCATCATGTGGCCAGGAAATGAAACGGCTTAGACACGTGGACACCTTCTCCGTTTCCCGAGGTACATGAACTCCACTTTTTGTGACTAAATACATCACACGTGTGGAATAGGCGGGATTTTTTGAATTCTTCCCGCGTACGCGTGGGAATAATTTGAATGCGAATGAAGTCTAGCATCCGCACGAATGATCGTGCGCACACTAGACTGGGGGGACATGATGACGTATAGTCTACACCGGGTCACGGACCCATTCGGTAAACAATACCGATGCGATAGCCCACAATGCGTGGGCCATAATACATGTGAATACGTAGCTCCGGCCCACGAGGCCCAAAGCCCAATACGTATTTATGGAACGGATAGGTTATATCTTCTAAACTAGGAGGATATTTACAAAATATCCGATATAAGCGGACACGCCTTGTAGTAAGGAACAAGTAACCCTTATCTGTTACATGCCTATAAATAGAGGGGACCCTAACCCTCGCAAAGGTACGATTTGATACGCAATTCCAACTCTTCACAACCCTAAAACTACGATTACTTACTCTCACGCCGGAGGATAATCGGGGGAAACAATCCCTCGATAAGCCTAACGGTGTTTCTTGTTTTTCTTAGTGCGCAGGTTCCCAAGCACTAAATACCCGAATTGGTACTCAAGCCAAGTCTTGCCAACTTTTGTATCAACATTTAAAGTTGCAAATAATCACTTTTTGACTTATGGGTATAGTGAAACTGATTCTGATTTATTTAGGATGTGTTTGGCTTAGCTTATAGAAAAAGCTTATGGGCTTTAGCGAAATGCCATTTATAAGCAGATTTTATAACAAAATTTTTTAGTCTTGAAAAAAGTCTTTTAGCTCTTTGTTGGTATTGTTTGTAAGATCGTTGTATTATGATAATACAATAAGCTAATAAGCACCTCAAATAAATTTAAACAAACACTGTTGTCTAGTGCTTAATAGTTTATTGGAGGATAACTAAGGAGTTGTTTGCCAAATCCATTTGTGAGTGGCCTTTTGCAATAGCCATAAGCTTTCATGATAAGCTTACCCATAATTTTGCAAATGTCAAATAACTCGTTCAACGTACTACCTCATGTGATGCCTTTTACAGCTGATTTTGATTACTTCATATCAAATAATTACTTCCAAAACACAACGCCAAACACTCACCAAGTTTAAATGCATTTATTTCGATTCTTAATATACATTTATATTAAATGTCACCAGTCTATGTTATTGCAGGTATTAGATTACATCGAGGATACGGGCCTCAATGCCCTTGCTATGTCTTGCAAAGAGCTCAGATCACTGCGTGTATTCCCTTCCGATCCCTTTGTTGCTGATGCAAATGTGCTTTTAACTGAAGAAGGCCTTGTTTCTGTTTCCGAGGGTTGCCCAAAACTTCATTTCGTTCTGTAATTCTGCCGACAAATGACAAATACCGCATTGATTTCCATTGCTAGAAATCGTCCTAACTTTACATGCTTCCGCTTATGCATTCTCGAACCTCGAGCTCCAGATCATCTCACATTCGAACCCCTCGATTCTGGTTTTGGAGCCATAGTCGAAACTTGCAAAGATATCATCTTCATTAAGATTCTGGCCAAGGTCCTCAAGTCTAGAAGAGGTAATAAACCTTGAATGAATAATTCTTAAAGTTTGTTAGATGTTTTTTCAAGTAAAAGCTATATAACCCAACTGTACGTCAAGTGAAATATCTACAATGGTGTCTGCATAGAGTTTCACGCTCTATTTCTTCTCGATGTATCTTTCTAAGCATACACTCATGCATATAGTCACTAAAAGTTGATCATCTCTTTCATTACTTTTGTTGAAATAAGATATATAACGACAAAATCTTTATGTTCTGCAGTCTTTTTCTTGAGTTATTGGGCTGAAGTTCACTACAACTCAGATGTGTCCTAAAGCAGGTATGTATACTTGTAGTAACATGCCAGTCTAATGGCGCAGAAAAATTGATTTATCACAAGAAGTGAGTAAGGAGTGGCACCTAAAATTGGTTAAATGTGAGGTTTTGGTGCATCTTGGAACTTTTGTTTCGGAAACGAATTTACTGCAACATGGGAGTAACTATATAGCTTGAAAATAGCAGTCCTAATGGAACTTTGAATTGTGATCTTAACAGAGACGAGTAAGGAGTGGCACCTAAAATTGATTAAATGTGAGGTTTTGGTGCATGTTGGAACTTTTCTTTCGGAAACGAGTAAGGAGTGGCACCTAAAAAGTATACTGAGCTGGATTTGAGTTAAGTGTATATACTGAATCATTTGTGATATGTTAAACTTAGACTCATCCTTTACTCCTCATGTTTCACATCAGTACCCTATTCCTTGGTTTTTTAGAGAAAAAGACGAGATTTTTTTTTTTTTTTTTTGTCTATGATGAACTTTGTGGTCATGATTTTTACACCCACTGATCTGGGAAAATGATTTTAGATTTTACTCACTTTTTTAAGCAGCCGACGTGGTTGGAAATAGCATTGTCAGAACTGATAGTAGCACTTGTCTCAGTAATGAGTATCTTTTTTAAGTGCCTCGAAGATTAAGTAGCTTCCAGGGGACTGGTGTCTTTTGGTAATATGAGCTATAAGCTGTTAAATTATTTGCTTGTCTTTTAAGAGTTGTTATGTTGAACTACTTATTAGTCAGAGCACACGGTAAGGTGCCTGCAAGTTAAGTTTTAAATCACTGCCAAAAGTCAGTGCCACATCAGTATTTACCTTTTAACCTTTACTCTTGACTTTCCACCCCGGTAGCATAACTCACATTAACTCACCTCCACCCCAATTATTTTTTAAAAAGGAACTAATATTACAAGGGCCAAAAGTGTACAATTTTTTTCTCTTTTTATAACCCACGCCTGCTTAACGCATGTTAGGCCTTTAACGTATGTTAAGCCCTTAACGTTTGCCTTTCATAGGCGGTATGGTAACTCGGTCAAAAAATGGGGTGCGTTAACATTTAACTTGGGAGGAAAGGTTACTTTACCGAAGGCTTCAGAGTTCTATTATTTTATCTAGGGAATTGTGTTCTTTTTAAAAGAAAAAACATCTGAACTAATTTTAAAAGAGAGGTAAAAGATTCTGCTCCTCTGCATGCTCATGAATAGTTGCCTCTTGGTTTATCTGTACAATGTTTATCATTTATCAACAACCAAACCCAACGAATAAATACAACAAATCCATTCTTTTACAAAATAATAAGAATTAAAAAAAAAAAAAAAAAAAAAAAAAAAAAAAAAAAAAAAAAAAAAAAAAAAAAAAAAAAAAAAAAAGCCATTCACTAGTTGACATGTGGCAGATTAGAGATTGTCAACCTAAATTGTCATGTGACCTTGGTTGATGGAAAGATTGTTTATTTTATTCTCATAAAGTGTGAATATAAATTCATAAAATTTTAATTGAAACTTGTTTTTCAGATTTATATTTCATCTCTAACGAGTATACATTGTATCAAGTATATTACTCTTGAAAATTTAAGGTAATATGTAAAACCTCTTTAAATTAATAAATTATTAATTTATCGATATAATAATATCTCACTAAATTAATAAAATATCCCGGCCCAACACTATTAATTTATAGAGGTTTTATTGTATTTATGCGAAATTAAATGGCAAAATTATGTTTTAAATTGCAAATATTACATTTATTTGTTGTTTTATTTATAAAGTACGTTAAGATAAATATTTGAAGCAAATGAAGAGCGAAATGAGAAGATTTTCATTTTAAGAAGACTGATGGAAGCCCACAGTAAATTTCAATTGTGGAAAATGTTGGCCAAATTTAGTGAGCTATTAAAAAAGGCCCTAGAAACATTACTACACATTTTGGAAAAAAAATAACAGATCCGTTCAAATTGATGATAGCAAAATTTACTCGGGCCCCACCATTAACACCAACGTGAATTATATTTAAAAAGTCATGCGGGCCTCACTCCTCCTTTAAATAATTCAAAAGCAGCGAGCACGAGGATCACAAGTGAGAAAGCAACTTTATTTTCAATTTTTTTTTCCTTTTCATTTCTTTTAAGTCCAACATTAGTTTTAAATGATGTAGTAATTTACTTTTGAAAACTATAGAAATATTAAGCAATGAGTAAACACCTGTATCGTTAGGATACAAGGTTATCAGACATAATTTTCATCCAAATAAGCCCTATTATAACTGGAAACTGGCCATCATTTTTAATCTAACATACTTACGAGCTAATTAAATAAGGCTTTAGACATGACTTAATAAAAACAATTTAACAAACAAGCCGTAAACTTACCATCAACATCATTCAATACCAATTTACGCTATGCATAAACATCTCCTGCCATTAGTCAAACAATGGTAGTAGTCATACCGAAAAGTAAGCAATGAGTAAACACGTGTGTTACAGAAAGATTGGCTGGCCTGAAGGTTATCTGACATAATTTCATCCAAATAAGCCCATTAACTGGAAAATGGCCATCATAATCTTACATACTTTTTTTGGGTAAAGGGGAGTAATCCTGCACCCTGGTAAATATATTAGCCAAAAAAAAAACTGTTAAGTACAATGGACATGGGTGATGTCCCACATCTCAGCCCGTTACATAGGCAAAAAGCTTACATAACAAGATACTTCCTAATTTCTAAAACTAGAAATCAAACCACTATTCAAGTGATAACACACAAACAACGAGAAAAATTACTTCCTAGGGCCTTGAAGCTTAGTACCATACATGGCATTAAAAGCATCCAAATTACCGGGAAGATCATAAACCTGGTTCGCACAATCATCATAGTCATGATTCCACGATGAACAATACTCCAATGAATAATACTTTTCATCGGGTACTATTCTTATGAGCTAAATGAGGCTTTAGACTGCAGTATAAAAAACAACCTACCAAAAACAAGATGAGGAATCGTCGCTTTGAGCCTCCAGTCATGATATGCTTTCGCACAGTACATATAATCTAAAGCAGAAAACGTGTTACAATTTTGATGAGTCAATGAACCTATATGGTGGTGGTCATGATCGTGAAGATGATTATGATGACTATGCGGATCAGGTCTACGATCTTCCAGGGAATTTGGATGCTTTTTATTACACGTATGGTATGAAGCTCCAAGGCCTTGGTAGGAAGTACTTTTATTTTATAAGAGTCTAATGTTATCTTTTGAGTAGTGGTTTATTTTCTTATTTAGAGAATATGAAGAATCTTGTTCTGTAAGCGTTTCCGCCTATGTAACAGACTGAGGTATGGAATTCACCCATATCCTTTGTACTTTAATGTTTTTTGAAGGAATATATTTACCGGGTCTTTAACCTTTTACTCAAAATTATTGGTCAAGGTGCCAATGGTGTTGTGTACAAAGGAATGTTTTCTGATAAACGTGTAGTTGCAATAAAGAAGTCAAAAGTAGTGGATGGGAGACGGGCATAGCAGTTCATCAACGAAGTCTTGATCCTTATGCTAGGTATCCATCGAAATGTGGTTAAACTTTTGGCTACTGCGTGGAAGAAGAAGTCCATGTACTTATATTTGAATTTAATTATCTCAAATAACACTCTTTACCATCACAATCATCATAGATTAGGTGGAATGAGTTGGTTATCATGGGAGATTCGGTTAAGAGTAGTTGCTGAAGCCGCGGACGCGCTTGCATACCTTCATGCAGAAATTATTATGCCAAACATACACAGAGATGTCGAGTCTGCCAACATATTATTATATGAAAACTAGACTACAAAAATTTCAGATTTTGGTGGATCAAGGTTAGTCCCATTAGATCACGAGAAAGTAATAACTCTTATTCTAGATATAATAGGGTATTTGGATCCACAATACTATCACACAAACCGGTTAACTGAGAAGAGTGATGTATATAGCTTTGGAGTGGTCCTTGCAGAACTCATAACCGAGAAAAAACCAATTTGTGCTGACAGAATCAACAAAGAAAGAAATTTAGCAGCACATTTTTTATTTCAGTTAAAGAAAATCGCGTATCGGAATTGTTGAACCTCGCTCTTCTTTGAAGGAACTCTTCATTTGTTACATTCACTAGCTAATGTGGTCAAGAGATGCCTTAGTCTACAAAGCCATGATAAAAAGAAAGAGGTGGCAATGGAGCTTGACGTCTTGAGGAAAATCACGACCCATCCTTGGATTTGACAAACAAGTCACGAGAGTAAAAGCTTAGTCCTAGAAATTGAGAAATCTAATCTTTACAATGTTCCATTAGTTTCACATGGTACTAATGGATGGGAATCATGCTCACGAAGCACAAACATGGAGTTTGAAGAAAACAAGCCACGTCGAATATATTAATTGGTGATTCTTATAGTGTAAATTGTGAGAACATTTCCACTATGCTTGCGTCAATAAATTATTAATATTATAATTGACTAAGGATCAAATGAGAAGAAACCTTAAAATAAGAAGGCTGAGAAATGACAATAACTACGCATTAGAGATGCATCCATTTGAATTAGATGCATCCCTAATCTTTTAGATGCATCACAATATATTTTCTAGCTAAAAATTAGATGCATATACATATATTAGATGCATTTCATTAAGTTTGACGAATCCTATGTATTTTTCTTCCTCTGCGGGTCAAATTTGTTGCAAGTACTACTTTGCATCGGTTTCACTTCAAAATCACTTTGGAAACTAATTGTGATGCATCTAAATGAATATAGATGCATCTAATTCAAGTCGATGCATCTCAAATATACGGTTATAGTTATTTCTTATTCTTCTCATTTTAAGTTTTCTTTTAACTGGATCCTTACCCTTGTTTCTAATAAATATTTATCTAATATGTGATCTGAACATACATACTATTCATAAAACTTTGTAAGATTCTAAAATTTATGAATAGTATGTAGGTATTTCACTCTCATCATGAAAAGGATAAATCTACTAGCCTATTTCAGCATGGTTACTAACTTCAAATAAATTGTACTAATGATTTATGGAGTACTACGTACGTATTACGAGTAGAAAATAGAAAGAGCCCTAGAACACTGCCCCACCATTAACTCCAACATGAATTATATTTAAAAAGTCACGTGGTCCCCACTCGCCCAGACACACCTCCTTTAAATAATTCAAAAGCAGCTAACACGAGGATGACAAGTGAATTCTTTTTCCTTTTCAATTTCTTTTAATCCGAAATTAGTAATGATGTAGAATTTACTTTTGAAAACTATAGAAACATTAAGGGGTAAAACTTTGAGTCCTTTCAATTCATACCCTGATTCAACTTAGAGTCCACAGTTGTAGTAGTCATACCGAAAAGTAAGCAATGAGTAAACTCGTGTGTTACAGAAAGATTGGGATGGCCTCATAATCTCACATACTTATGAGCTAAATGAGGCTTTAGACTGTAGTATAAAAAACAACCTACAAAAAACAAGATGAGGAATCGTCGCTTTGAGCCTCCAGTCTGCCAGTCATGATATGCTTTCGCACAGTACATACAATCTAGAGCAGAAAACGAATTACAATAATAAGAATTTCAACTCGGGCGGGATCAATCAAAGTAAAACCAATAAAAAAAATCAAGCATCTCGAAATAAAAACAGATGGAAATAAGTTGAAAACAAAACCAACCTTCAACATTTCCTCTGGGTCATCATTATAAAGTACATGTATAACGCGAGCAAAAAAATTTTGTTCTTCAACGGCATTGAAGGTTATCAGTCCCTCCCTCGAACCCGAACTAACACACGCAAAGACCAATCAAAAGAAAGATTGGTTTTCAATGGTATTATATTCAATATGGAAGAATTAAACTGATTACACACTTTTACAATAAAGCCTACCAACCTATTTATACTAAAACAGTAAATCATGCAGGTCCTAATCTCATGCAACTAAAGCTAGAAATAGTAAATATGCTTCTTAAGTTCCTATAATTAAGCTAAACATGCAATGTGCAACAACTGAATTAACCTAAACATCCATATCACTATTGTTTGTAGTGCTTTGCGATACTACAAATAGATGATATGTTGAAGAATGCTTGGATGTTCATGCTTGGATTCTTCATGGAAGTTGAAGTGGACTACAATAGTGATATGGATGGCTCAAGTTCTTTCTTGAGTAGTATTGTAATTTTATGTATTTGTCATTATTGGTAGGTTCACTTTAGTGTAAGTTATAGGAATGTTGAGTCATTCTTATATTCGAGTCTGTAAGTGTCCCAAGGGACTGAGATGAGGGAATTCACCCACATCCTTTGTACTTCAATGCTTTTTGGTGTAATGAATTTTGTCGGGGTGAATTAACCCTTTTACCCAAAAAAAAAAACAACTGAATTAACCAAGTATTCTACCTTCTTTATTGACCAAGTCAAGGGCTTCCATTAATCCAAATAGTATTTGGAGCAACCCAAATATGATCCGCTGACCCGCTCCATCAATAACCTGCCAACAAAGTATTGCATGCAGTTGATAAACAGCCACAACTAAAAGTAGATATTATTGTTACAGTATTTACATGATAACTAAAGCAGGTTGTTTCAGGAAATCAGAAAGTAATACATTTACAAATACCTTTCCACATGTATAGTGATGAAATTAGTGACCACTTTTGAGCATGGTCACTAATTGTTTACAGATTACAAAATAATAGTGTCCATGTATTATATGGTCATTATATTGCCTAAATGATAAAGCCACAATTACCAAATAATACCATAAGCCCAACGTTTATACAAACATATGAACATATCAATCCCAATCTCCAACATAAACTTTCATGATCTCTAAGAGACAGAACTTTGGTAAATGATAAAGTCACAATTATTCATAATTTTATACCAAAAATACTCTCATTTATGCAAAATTAAATAGCAAAATTACGGTTTAAGTTGCAAATCTTACTATTTGTTATTTTATTTTCTAGGTACGTTCACAAATATTTGAAGCAAATGAAGAGTAAAATGAGAAGATTTTCATCAAGACTTATTTCAAGTTTTGCCAAAAGTAAATTGTAATTGTGGAAACTTTTGGCCCAATTTAATGATTTATTATAAAAAGCCCAAGTAAAAACATTATCCATTCACCCTACAAACTTCATATTTAAATAATTGAAATAGTGCTAGCTGTCTTCTGGCCCCACGCAAAGCCATAAAAAGTCTGTTTTTCGATGGTTATAAAAGCAGCGAGGCTTTATTTTTTTCAGAGCACAAGTGAAGAAGCAACTTTATTTTCATTATGGTTTCCTTTTCATGTTTTTTCGGAGCACAAAATTTTATGACCTTTTTTCGCTACCTTAACATTAATTCATCGTTCACTTTTAACATTCTGTTTTATTTTATATCTTGTCAAACTAACTAATTTTTTATTTATTAAAATAAATAGAAATTACATTAAAAAATAAAGGTTATATTAATTTTAGATTAAATTCGCATTTCTTTAAAACAGTTAACTACCTATACAAAACTTTTAAGATTTAAAGGTACAATTTGAAATTTTTATATATGCATAAAAGTGCAAAACAAAAATTACAAAATAAAAACAAAACCCAGTTAAAATAAACACACGATTTAAAATAAATAAATTACACTCACGCCCTATGCACTTCATCTTCATTCACTGCACACACTTAGACCACAAACTCACACACATGCACAGAAAAGAATACAATAAAACACAAACTATAAACACAAAAAAAAATTAAAAAAAAATAAAAAATAAATAAAAAGGAAGAAGAAGAAATTGTGTGCCGCCAGTTTACTCACGCCAAAATGGCTCCCGTGGGAGCGGTGTGGTGGCACATGAATGGCAGCGTCATATTGCTTGCCACATGTAAATGGTGCCATTGGTGTGCCATGATACCGTGCCCTCTTATATGAGAAATTAGTTTTAAATGATGTTTTAATTTAAATGTGAAAAAATTACATGTTTCGTCTCTGTAGTTTAATCAAAATTACACACGTCGTCCTTATTCAATTTTAGTTACGTAGATTATCGGTGTAATAAAAAACTATAAGTTATTACGCAGTTGATATTTATTTTTTAAAATAGGGATTATCAATGCAATTAATTTGCAATTAGGTATTAATGATGTAATTAAAATCGAATAAGGATGCTAGATGTGATGTTAGATAAACCACATGGATGAAACATGTATTTTTATATTTTTAATGTATTAACAAACACTCTGGTGTGTGCTTATGTTTAAGTCTTTATCAAATAAAGTTTCTATCTTTTTTATTCAAAATCTCATTTGGTTACGTCTTTTGATTAAAGTTTTAAATTTGATCAATTCTTAGTTTTAAAGTTAGTATTAATTTTTTAAAATCAAGTTTTATCATTGTTCAATGACCGAGTTGCAACCTTTTGTAACCGATAACGGAAGTACAAAAATAAGATTTTGTTTATAACTACAAAATCATAAAAAAAAAAAAAAAAAAAAAAAATGAAAGGTCGATTCTCTCCGGAGAAAAAAAAGAAAACCGAAACCCTTATACCCTAAAATTCAATCGATCTCTCCTACTTTTCCTAAATCGATCTCCTCTATTAGAGCTGATCGTATGTAGGGATTTGTTAGGTTTCGATCTCCTCTATTAGGTTTCAATTGGTTCGTTATCTTGTTCAGGCGATTAGAGTTGGCCCCATGAGGGTCGATTAGGGCCGATTGGTACTCCTGGTCGTGGGGTTTTTGTTAGGGTTTTTTTTTCCTTTGTGATTTGTTTTTTATTTTCGTTAGGTTTTCAGTACTTTATCGCTATGGAAGCTATCGATTCTGTGGATGCTACGGTTAACTCTCAAAGTTCTAAGGCTAATCATGCTACCATGCCTGCCATAGGGATGCCTCATCCACCTATGCAAGCTGTTAGTGGGAGTGCCACTCTGGATGATATTGGTAAGTCGTCTGCTAATAGTGGATCTAAAACAACACCTACACTGTCTTATGCTTCTCTATTTCAATCTAAGCATTCGTTTAAATCCGTTAATTTATGTGAATTGCGTAATGAGGAGCGTGTGGAGGGTGCTCATGTTGCAATCCCAATGAAAGAAATTAATGATGTTTCTGCGAGGTTTGTTAACACGCTATATGGGTATTTTATTGGGAAACGGCTTGCTTTTCCTATTGTGGAGAACTATGTGAAGAATACGTGGGCTAAATATGGTTTGGAACGTGTTATGTTAAATAATGGGTTCTTTCTTTTTCAATTCTCCACAAAGGATGGTATGGAAAAAGTGTTAGAGTCGGGGCCATGGTTGATTCGTTCGATGCCTATTTTTCTTAATGTGTGGTCCCCTAATACTACGCTTGCTAAGGAGGAAGTTACTTCTGCTCCCGTATGGTTGAAATTACATAACGTTCCTATTGTTGCTTATACGGAGGTGGGACTAAGTTTGATCACGACTCAGATTGGTAAGCCTATTATGTTGGATTCCTATAACCCAGTTCCTGTGTATTTAAGTCTTGGGGCAAAATTCATATGCTCGGGCTCTTTTGAAGATCATCTCATGAAGCGTTAATGGACTCACGTGATGGTGGCCCTATTCCAATTCCTAAATGGTTTAGGGTCATTCGTTGGTGGCGCGTTTGAAATTGAATATGAATGCTGAAAGGCCGCCTCAAAAAAGATGTGCTTCTTGGCAAATCTTGATCATAATGATGCGGCATGCCCTAAAAAATGATTAAAACAGTAGAGTCGTTTCCGTATAATGTGATGGCAGATGATTTGTTGATGCCTACTAAAGCAAAGGTAAGGGTAAAGGCCACTCATGAGAAGGTTATTGATGGTGTTCGTTTTAACGAGGCCTACAGGTTCAGCATCAATTTATCGTTGGCGGCCGGGTGTCGAAAAGGAAAGCGGATCTAGTGGAAGCGTCGTCTTCTTAAACACTAACACGGACCCCTCTTGTTCCTAAGGATGTTTCTAAGGATCGCTCATACTAATGCCAGTGGTCGTAAAATGTGCGTGTACTCCGAGATATACCCTATTAATCAAGTAAGG